>PVJH01042306.1:0-14346 GCA_004026705.1 Nesogale talazaci
TGACTTGCTATCAGTGAGTCTATTGTAAATCCCTGCCTCTCTGATTTGATGAGGTGGGATTAGAGACAATTATATCCACGAGTTAACAGGGAATTGACAGGTTAAATTGTATCTTTATTAAATCCCTTATGAAATATGAAAAAAAAGATGACTAAACAAAAATCAAAACATACGACCACCAAGAAAAAAATAAATAGTAGTGCAGTTTGTCTTTGGGCCTGGATCCATCTTTCAAGAAACTCATACCTAGGGGAAAACTTGTACCAATATACATGAAGCTCTACAAAGAACAATGGTCACAGAGATGTACAAATATGATGTGGTCCTTTTTTCAGAGCTAACAGAAAGCGAGTCTTCCATTAAAGATGGTGGACTGATGCACCATTAAAGATGCACCATTGCACTAATGGTGCACCATTAAAGATGGTGTTTTGCTTCTTACAACAACCCTCTATGATATTTTAGTTATAGCAGTCATAAAGATATATGTGAAGAGGCTGTATCTGACCTGCTTTGGCTTTACGAAAGGGAAAAGCAATCAAACTCAACATCAGTCCCAGACCAATTCCTAAGAAGATGAGATCAAGCACCTGTCCACTCACTAACTGTCTATTCCAATTATGACATTAACAATCTCTTCCATGGCATTCTCTCTTTCTCCTCTGGGGTTCATAATTAATTGTCATGGCCACATAGAGTTCACAGACTTTCTTCATGATCATATGCTGTACAAGAAATGTTGACAAATCAGGATCAAACATGTTTATTATACAGTTATTTATTCAGGAGAGCTTCCTCCTAACGATGCTGTAGGCAAGCCTCATTCTGGACAAAAGCTCTCAGTTCTGTGGATAATTCTTCTAAATAGCCAATTGGTACACTGCTCTGCTACAGGCTTCTTCCACCTATAGGCACTCAAAAATAGCTCTGAGGGTCAACAAAACTAGCTTCCCTAATCAAGTAGCTGGAAGAGAACATATTTTGAAAGCACCTATTTCAAGGACGTAGCTTGTTGGATCTGGGGGACGAGACGCGCACTGCTATAGCTCATGCTTTTCAGTTTGCTACTGCTGCCTGTACGCTATTCCTCTGCTACTTTTTATTGTTATAACTATTTCCTGGATCACAGAAATTCATTACATAGGGATCTAGTGGTCCGAATAACATGACCCATTAATGTGTCCTCTCTCGTAATTGTAACGAGATTCTCCTTATGCTTCCAAATTTGTTCATTTTTTTACCCAGCCAATGGCAAAATCGACCAACACTGACAGTTTCAAGTTGCTGTAATGTCATTCAATCATATTAACAGTTACTCACAATGGAAACAAATGAGTATCAATATTTCTGCTTACTTTCTCTTCTGCAGATTAACCAGAAAAAATAATTTTAAAAATGTATCCATTTTTTCCTGGTGGCAGAGTTTTAGGCATTAGGCTGCTAAATTGCCAACTGTTCAAAACCACCAGCTGCTCCATGGGAGGAATGCAAGGCTTTCTGCTGCTATAAAGAGTTACAGGCCCAGACAACCACAGAAGCAGGTCCACCTGGCTGATAGAATGCCAATAAGTTGGAATCAACTCAATGGCAGTGAGTGATACCTTGTCATTTGCTTAGAGTTGCAGAGACTAGGGCTAGAAGATTCATATTATGTAATTCACTGGCTTGTTGCAGCACAAGATAACTAAGACAGAATTGAATTAATAATTATAATAATAAATAATTATAATAATTAATAACAATTAATAATAAAGTTATAATAAATAATAATAAAGTTATAATGATTAATAATTAATTAATAATTAATTATGACATAGAATGGTTGAGTGCAGGACTGCGGCCCACTGGCTTGGCAGTTCAAATCCAGCAGCAGCTCTCCAGGAGCAAGGCTGGGCCTTCCACTCCCACCAGAGGGCAGTGATGGCAAAAAAAAAAATAGTCAAAATAATGCTACTTTCATTTCAAGCACATCTTCAATATATCACAATTCCAGAATCTATTATAAGATAAAGGAAACCTATGCCCATCTCAGAGATCAGTAAATTAAAACCTAGCTAATTATCTGTTCAAAAAGGTGTCAATAGTACTACCCAAACTATATACATTCAAGAACATAGTATACATACACTCCTGTACATATTTCATTATTTTGCATATAATTAAAATATACTGACCTATAGACTATAGATATACTTGCATTGATCCTTTTCATTGTCATTATTCAATATACAATATTGTGTCAATAACTACTGCTAGTTAGAAGAGGCAGGGTTGATATTTATGTACAGCGATGAAAAAGAATGCTAGAATGGAAGAAAATGTGTACACAATGGGGGTGTTCTGTTATTGTCTGTAGAATATCAGCCGTATCAGTAGCTTTGTAACCAAAAGACTTATACTCAAATTATCTAAATTATGCAGATGAAAAAGGTATTGAAAGCGATAGTCATTTAAATGAACTAAGCTATTATGCCCGAAGTAGTTTTCCTCTGGTTCAATAGGATATTGCTACAGAAACTGCTAAGTCTATACTATTCCTATGTTTGAGAAGCTTGCTCATAAAACATTTTTTCATTAGCATTATATGACTTATGTGACAAGACTTTTAAGTAAACCGGTCCATCACTTATTCCTTAGTACAATTTTTATTGTTGTTAGTTTATTTGCATATACACCTGGTGGATACCATCAGACTGAATATCTTATTTAAGATAGTGTTAGATATGCCACTTGAAATTGCTATAAATAAAAAGAAGAGCTATATTAAATAATTTTCTATTAATGCTTTAATAATTTGTCATCCAATTTTATTTGGGGGTGTCATTCAAATAAAACAGTCTGCAAATTTATAATAATAGTCCACTTTCAATAATGGGCAGAGAAAACTAAAAAATAATTGAACAACACTATTAATCAATTGAGTCTAACATTCCTCTCAGATGTTGTAAGTATACATTCTCTTACAATGCCCCTGGATCATTCCGTAGGGTAAACCTTATCTTGGACCAAAATATTCAACCACTTATGCCACTGGGGCTCAGCCCACAAGACACCATTTCTATACACAATTGCATGAACCTAGAAATAAGTTAGAAGGGAAAAATACTCAAAGGCTAAATACATGGAATGAGGTTATTGCAAAATTGCTTACTATCTGTAGGATAGCTACAGAATATCACATACTGCTAAACAATCCATGGGTCATATAAGTAATCAAGAGAGAAATTGAAAGCAAAATATAATAAGTTAATTGACCAAATTGAATTGGAATAAAACAAAATGTATGAAAGCCTATGAGATGAGATGTAAGCATAAATATACTATATATCAATAAATAAATATATAAAAATAAAGATCCTAAATCAACAGTCTGCCTCTAAATTTTAATCAGTAAGAAAAATGCAAAATAGACCCAAAGACAGCAGAATAAAAGAAAAACAACTTGATAGAGAATATACAAGCAATAGAATCAAGAAAACCAGAAGCTCATCCTTTCAAAAGACAAAGTAGACAAGTGCAAAACAAAATGACATAGAAAAAAGTGAGAAGATGCAAATAAGCAAAATAATAACAAATCTGGAAACCAGGAATGAGAATGCTTATAAGAGGTAAATATGAAAAGTTGTATTCCAGCAAACTCAATAACTTACATGGCACTGGCCCCTTCCAAGAACCACATGCACTATCTAATACAAAAAAAGGTGGAAAATTCTAAGAAACTCACAATAAAAGAGTTTAAATTCCTATTTACAAACATCTCAGCCACAAATACTGAGTCAGATAGCTACACTGGGAAAATTTGCGAATTACTTTGAAAATTGACACCAATCTTGTTTAAAGTCTTCCATTGTAGAAGAGAAAATAATATTCTGTAGCTAGATTGAGAAAACCAGCATTACTGTGATAGCAAACCCTGACAAGTAAATCATGGGAAACATTAATATGTCCCTTATGGGTACAGATGCATGATTCAGAGAAAACACTAGTGAACAGAATCCAATATTTAGTAAAAAATGTATACCTTGAACAAGTAGACTTTATCCCAGGAAGACAAAGATTATAATATTTAGAGCTTCCTCTTGAGAACAGAAATGAGAAAAATTGCCTACTATCACTCTATTCAATAATACATGTGATGTTCTAAGCAAAATAATAAGGCAATAAATAAGAAGGCATACATATTATATATGAGGAAGTGAAAATATATTTATTCACAAATGACAAGATCCCATGAATTGCTGTAGAAATATTTATGAATAAAAATAACAAGCACCAAATTATGAAGCTATAGAAATTGACATATCTGTGTAGGTCCATACACTTATGATGATAGTATTTCCATCTTTTAAATCCTTTGAATACTTTTATGTATTTCCATTTACATCATGTCAGAGCAGAAGTTTTGACCACTTCAAGTGTTCAAATTGCACTCCTTTTCATTGTCCTTTGAATTTCAGAGACAAAAAGAAGTTTGCGGACATAAATTGAAGATTTTCAGGTGTTTGCAGTAAGATTTTCTCACCTAAAATCTCTTAGGACAGCCCTTAATACTTTCAAGGAATGTATGTTTGTTTTCATCAAGAAATACATTTCTGGACTTAGGTATCTTGTCCTTTTATTGATCCCTGAAAGTTTTAATTTTCATAAAACTTCTTCCTTATAACTGTGCATAATTTCCTTGTATCTCTTAGGACATTCTATCAAAATTACCCCTTAGAGATCCAATGGGAAAAAAACAATAAAAAGTTAACATCTGAACTGACTGAGCTATCTTCCTTGAAATTTACAGATATGTTCTATTCCCTTCAAAAGTCATTGTTCTGATTGGTCCCTGTTCTCTCAATTGTAATGGTAAAGCCAAGGTAGATTCTAGTCAAAATTATTTCCATAAAGCATACTTCATTAGCATTACTTCTGCTTAGCATATTGATGCAGAGATCTGTTCTTTGAAGTAGCAGATTTGCTTATCCTTGCTCTTGATATGCCCCACACACCTTTTAAAAATGTACCTGCGGTGCTGACAATTACTTAATTGTTTCTTCTAGTCAGAGACATGAAGGAGCTTTGCCAGCTAATCACTGGATTGCCAAGCACAAAGTTGGTGATTGACACCCACCAGTCACTCTATGAATGAAGCAGGATTCCTCTAGCAGCTTCAAGTGCCTTGATCTAGGAGACATACCAGGGGAGAGATGACTGCAGAGGCATAGCAGCAGGCATTCCCAGGTACCCAGCAAGGGAGATGAGTGCTTTCCAGTAGGGGGCTCCCTTGCGGAGTAGGGAGACACTTCACCTGGTGGGAGGGAGGTTTCTTGACCCTTGGAGCTAATGCGGAGTGTCTGTCTATCGATCGAGAATTATGACAAAGTATCATACCTTTGGGTCATTTAGCTGCAGGGTTTGTAAAACTTGCCCAGGCAAGACAAAAGTAGGTCAAGGAGCCAGTCATGCGACTGAGAGGATGAAAGTCAGAGAGAAATGCCCATAGGGATTGCTATGAGGCTGCTCCTTAAGGAAACAATTGTATTCTAAGCATTTCTGATCTTGAATTATTACTTTCCCTAATAGTTCCCACAACCATGAATACTATCTTAACATTCAATGTGACTGTGGGAATGTAATTTTGAGCCCAATAGCAAAGCAGAAATTTCATTGGGTGTGATAATTGGTTTAATAATCAATAAAGCTTCTTCCATGTGGGCTTTGTTGCTTCTGAGCTAGATGGCTGCTTGTTTATTTTCAAGCCTTTAAGACCCCAGACGCTATATCTTTTGATAGCAGGGCACCATCAGCTTTCTTCAACACCATTGCTTATGCACACATCTGTCTTCAGTGATTGTGTCGGAAAGGTGAGCATCTTGGAATGCCAATTTAATAGAACAAAGTATTCTTGCACCAAGGAAGTACTTGAGTACAGGTCCAATGCCCATCAGTTGTCCTACTACTAACCCTATAAGTATGCATGTTAATCTATTTCCCTGTCATCATTTATAAATCTATGCACCTATGTACATACCTGTATCTGAACCTCTATAAATGCCTATTATCCCCCAGTTCCTTCCTCTATTTCCATTTGCTTCCCTCTTGTCCCACTACCATGATCAATCTCCATTTGGGTTTCATTATTGTCTCTTTGTTACATTAGTCTTAATCAATCTAAACTCTACCTCAGAAAAAGCTACATTGAACTTATGATACATTTGGCTCTTCTTATCCCTTACAAAGTAACTTGAAGTAGGATAGAATCTAGCCCATGCTAGTGATACAACACCCTAAAGAGGCAATGAAAATTGCAAAGAATCCACAGAAAAACCCTTCTTGAACAAATAGAAGACTTTTATAGCTACAGGGTATAAGATCTCAACATAGTAAATAATGAATGCAAGCATAATTTAAAGTTCATCTTAAGTGTTTATTTTGAGAATTATTTGGGCTTTTGTTTCCTAATAAGAAAGCAAAACCCATAAGCACGAAAATTACACTGTTCTTTAAAACTGTTAGCCAATAATTTTTTAGGTTATGGTGCAAAGTTACAATACTGGTGGGCTACATTCCTAATTCAAAGGTTACTTGGGATTCAGAAGCGTTAACCTCAGACCTTAGTATAGCTACAATCTCATGTCAAGAGTCATAATTTAAACTTAGCTGAACTTATTATTAAACTTTATTTTGTAGCATAAATAGAGGAAAAGAAGATTATTAATACTAGAACTACGCGAGGATATGTAATATATGTAAGAAAAAATGGGATGGGAGACTTTTATTTAGGAATTTAAAGAGAAAAATATATTGGTAGGGAAATATTTCAAAGTTAAGTTAGGCACACTATCATTATTTTCAGAAACATTCAGATGGGGAAACAAAGTGTTTTAATTTCTCATATATAGTTTAAGTCTTGTTTCTAGTTTTGTTGCCTTCTTGTTTTACATTTAAAAGAGAAAAAAACCCCACAAAACCAGTCATAAAAACAAAACAACAGCAATAATAAAAATAGTTATATTATTTCTATGCCACCAATTAACTAAGATTTTACTTGATTCAATGTTCTCTGACTTTTATACACCGTGTGACTTAAATCTTGGATGGTATTGTATAATAAAAGGTACAGTTGCCCATAATATAAAGACTAACAAAAGAGAAAAATAGAAGGTAGTTCTAAAATACTGCATGGATGATAACTGAAATTATAGAGGGATGAGAGTAAAAATTAATTGACAGGATGAAAGTAGTCAGCCATCTTCAATCAGTATATCGATAATATCTAGATTTTATATAAAACTATGATTTCTGCAATGTCTTGAATCTGTAAATCTATAATATCTTACCAGATATGGGTAAGAGATTTTCAGTTTTCTCATAACAGAGAGAGCAGCTTAGAATATTTATGATTTGCTCATAGGGTATCTTCCAAGATGGCCTGAGTGAAGATATTCCCATTGCCAATAAAATGACATTCTTTTCTAGTATTTACTTACAATGTGAACAGAGGTCTTCTTTTTATTATTCAGAACTTGATTATCATTCTGTCATTTGATGACCATTAATTTAATCTGTGCTCTTTCTATGAAAATTGATCTTTTAACTCAAATCTTTCAAGTAAAACATATGGAATTTAAGCATGTTGATCAGTGATTGATAAAAATATGCTAGATACCTCTAGGAGTACATATTCAGGTCACACAAGAAAAAGAATAGGTTGGTGTGGTGATGACAACTATGTTAACTGGCACCTGGTTGAAAGTGAAGGTGGGTGTTCAACTGGATGATGCCTCCTTGGGGATAGAGTCTTTTCATAAGAAAAAGAGGACTTCTCTCTTTCTTCCCCTCCACTCTCTGCTTACTTGACTTCTATGTCTCTCTCTTTATTAGCAGCCTCAAATGTGCTGCCATGCCTGTGGGTGTTGGCCCCTTCCCTTTTTCCCACCAAATTCAAATCCATGAGACTCTGTACCTACTTACTTGTGATTGCCATGACTCCTGATCCATTGTTATGTTTCATAGCCCTGCATTTACTTGAGTCTCAAGTGAACTCCAGGTAGCTTGGGACCCATGGACTTCAGTTAGAGTGGACTGGGATACCATCCTGATAAAAGAATTACTTCTTGACATAATATTCTTTCTTATACACTTATGAGCGTCACTGTCTTTGTTTCCTTAGACATCCCTGCCTAATATAGTGGGGTCTATTAAAATAATTAATAAGCATAAGAGAAGGTTAAGAGGTTTCTTAAAATCAATAGAAATATATCTTTGTTATGCAAAATAACTCAGATGACAGAACTTAAAAAGGAGTAAAATTCAAAAAAATCTTAGATTAGGGGCAAATTAGTGAAGCAAGTTTACTCCGATTATATAATCAGATGATAGGCATAAAATGAACATAAATTTACTATGCATGTAAGATATGATTGAAAATAAAGGTTATTACTCCCAAGGGAAGTCAGTCCAAGATCTTAGTTGATATACAATTCATATAAACATATAACAAAGAACCTGGAGAATCCCTGGTGTAGTGGTTATGAGTTGGGCTGATGACTCTTAAGTTCAGTCATTTTAAACAGGTAGTGAAAAGTATAAAAAAGAATAGTAAATTTTTACAGATTCTTCTAGTATAATCTTTATATATAAATGTTAAGTAAATTATGTTTACCTGTAAGATAACATGTAAAGTCTTTTTTTTTTTTCAGCATCACTGCCCTGGTGGTGGGAGTAGGAGGCCCAGCCTTTGCTCCTGTGAGCAGGAATTGAACCTCTGTCCCAGTGGGCCATAGTCCTGTGCACAACCACTATGCCCCCAGGCCTCAGTCCCATGCAAAGTCTTTTATACATGAAATGTATAAATGAAAGCTGCTTATACATGAAATAGCAAAGTCCATGGTTTTCTTGATAACTAAAGGGATGATGTAGAAAAATATTAAGGAGTTAGTCATCATGACCTCAACATTTTCATATTATTTTAACAAAGAATAAGAAAGCTCTGTATAGATAAGTTTTTCTTGAGTCACAAGAATCATTCCCAATCACAATTATGTTTTATAAAATACATTAATCAATGCCAAACACTTTAAATCTTAACTCGAACTATATGTTTTTGAGACGCTCTAAATAATTGATGTGAATTCCTTCTTATAATACCAAATTTTGCTAACTGTGAAAATGTGTTTGTATAATTTGTTTGCGTGAGAGAAAGGGAGAAAGAAAAAAAGATATGTCAAGATTCTCATATTACAAACTAAACTAATCAATCCTAGTTTAATATGCATGTATATGTATGTGTATATGTGTCTATGAAATTATAGTGGAGAGTTTTATTTATAGAACGAATCTCTTAAGACTCAGCTATTGTTGCTAAAACCTGTGTAATTATCTTTAACCTTAAAAAAATCTTTCATTTTAATTGGGTGTTTTGCTTGATACTGTTATCCTGGTAATACTAGATTACTTGACATCTCTTTATCTCTAAAATTATATATAATTGCAGAATTGCTTTTTTTATTTCTTCCCTGCTCTCTCTGGATGCAGAAAGGTATAAAATACCATTACATTGGATTCATATTAAAGAAGGTGTATGAAGGTCTTTGTTTTATTTAATTTACCACCTTTTGCCCTTTCTTTGCAGTGACAGCTCTGACAGGTAAATGGTTCTCCTCTGTTCTTTCATCATTATGCCCTCTTAGAACTGGTAAGGAGAAACCTTGTCTCATGATAAAGGGGAGCACTCTCCTCTTCCTTGAGAACGGTAATAAAACAGCTCTGATACTGAGAATAACAGAATAAAGCAGGACTTTGAGTCCTCGGTAGTGTACATGCTCAATGTAATCATCTAGGAACCAAAAGATTGGAGGTTCTGGTCATCTCAAAGAAGACTAGGAGGAAAGGCATGGCAATCTAGTTCATTGAAAACCTGGTGAAGCACATTTGGAGTCTGACACATGGTGCTGTTATGAGTTAGAACCAAATTGTTGACAAATGTGTGTTTGGTAGGGTGCCTTCATGATGAAGATAACATTGGTATGTGTCTTAGATTTTCCCACCTCTGATTGTGAGTCATAAACTACTGTCACTTGTGTGAATATTCTCCATGTGCACATTAAATACAGCAGATGCAGTGGATAGCACTGTTTGCTCTTTCCATTTCCCTCACGGAGAAGCAAGCATTATCATTTCTACAGGATTTTGGTTAAAAAAAATGTACATATCAACTGACTGAATTTTAAAATTTCTCTACCTTACAAATATGTTGTCATAACCCTCTTCAAAAATCTAATTTTTAGTGTGGGCATCACTGCCGCTGGTGGACATGGGTGCTACCCAGTGCTGCTCCTGAGAACCGCTGCTGGATTTGAACCTCCAAGCCCACAGGCTGCAGTCCCGCACTCAACCACTTACACCACCAGGGCTCAGCCAAAAATCTATTTTTAATGGTGATGTAAAATGCATGATAATTACAATGAAAATGTAAATTAAATATAATATTTAACATGAGATTCATATACTGAAAGACAGAAAGACATTTAACACAACTTCCAGAGGGTTATTCGCATTGATCCCCAATAACACTTCTGAGATAAACCATGATATGAACAAACCAAAATAAAAGAGACAGTGGTGAAAACTAGATCAGGTGCAGAGTATCAAATGCAGGCTTGTTGAACCTATTGGGACAGCAAATAGGTTAAGTGTTTGGGGGTGGAGGAGGGTTAAAGCGGGGATGGGAGTAGGGGAATATACCCATCCATAGTTCAATCATATCAAGCAGTATTGTTCAATTGCTCCCACAATCAGTTTCACAACATTCTTTTCCTTCTTGAGTTCCTTGCTATCAGCTTCCTTTCTCCTGACACCTTCATCTGGTGACGCTTTCTAATGTTTAGAGCAGTCCAGAACTGAAGCCTTTCCCCTCCGTCTCCAGCAGTCTCACCCACACATCTCAGTCCTCTGGGGTCGGCTCTCTGTCCTTCCACTGTTAGACAAGATCAAATGAAACGATGAGAGACTATATCTGGAAGCTGTCTGTAAACTAAAGGGCTGTAATAAGTTTAGGAGAATGACCTTTTCAATTCTGAACTCATTAGAGAAGAGCTCCTTATGAAGTTAAATTGATTTTGCTCAATGTATCATGCTTTCTTTTCTACTGGGAATATTCATGATTGATTCCATTATCATTGTGATTAAGAATTAAGAATGAACATTTAAGGATGTTTTTGTTCCTATTTGTTTTTAAAGTGTATCTGGTCATAATCTTACTTACTGAAATCACAGAACTATGAAGTAACTAGATAACATGATGGGTAAACAGAATAGACTAAAAATGACTAATATAGGATATGCATGATCCTCTTAAAAGTTTTAAAAAATATTTTTCAAATATAAAGTTACAAATATATAGCTAAATATATAAATATATAGCTAAAAATATATAGTTATAAACCTGTCAGGCACCAGTCCTTTCCACACCATCACTGCTAATTTTAAAATGTGTCTTTCTTGAGGTGTATTATGCATAGAAATCAAAGAGGTAGTCTCTTTTTGCTTCTGTCTTATAAAAGTTATATATATATATATAATATATATACACACATATTTCTCAGTAGTTGATAGCTTGGTCAATTTTTTTATGTAGGCACGCAATGAATAATATATCTATGAATGTGGACTTTTTGTGTGTACTTGACTTGCAATTATTCTTTTGATACTATAAAATGCCTCAATGATGTTCTTTTATAAATTAAAAATATATTCACTTAATTGTAGCAATTATCAATTTCTAGAAAAAATAAATCTTTGCTCCTTTTGAATTGCTTTGTAGTTGAGAATATAGACAACCAATAACAGGCATCTCTTGTAATTTCTTATGCATATTGATTACCTTTTTTAAGGCGCACAACCTTTCTTACCATTTTATTCTGAGTTGTTTCTTCCCCTATTAATGTCCTTCAATGCCTGTTAGGATACCTGTCTAATCTTTTGCATTTCTATTACTTGTATGATCTTACTTAGATTTTAAAAAAAACCGCTGAAGGCAAACATAGACATTTTGAAAATGTGTACAAGTATCTCCAAGATACATATCAGACCCATGACTGCTCAGTTATTTATATATGTTTACAAAAATATGTCCATAAGTATAACCTTATACAAAATCCAATATAATGCTACTTATTCTTTCTGTGAGAACCATGTAATTGTTTACACATAATGGACTTTTGTAATACACAGAGTTCATCAACAATTAATCAAAATAGAATACTAGACATTTCTTGCTGGTCTCTTAGTCTAGATGTACTGCCTAAATCTGTTCAGCATCGCAATAGAAAATCTTCAACAGATGGACACATTTGAAGGGTACTGGCTAGAATCTGGCCAGATCTCCTTCACAAAATTCTATCACCGAATCTCTATTACTTACACTAAACCCTCTCTTGTTAGGTGCCATGAAGTAGATACCTTCTGATCTTTTAAGACCCATGTAGCAGAGAAGAAAGATCCTCAGGATTTTATGTCTATAAACTTGAGAAAAGTAGATCATTTATGGAACCACAGAATGGAATGAAATTTCCAAATTTTGGTTAACTGTTGAACGTATAATGTCTGTACCGCTACCAGTGCTTCTTACACAGAAAAGTCTAAAGTCGATACTACTGTATGTATCAGGTTAAACTGTGATAGAGTCTCCTGCTGATGCAGTGCTTACAGGTTGGGCTGTTAACTGCAAGGTCAGCAGTTTGAAACCACCAGCTGTTCAGAGAAAGGAAGTTGAGCTTTTCTAATCCCTTAAACAGATAGAGTCTCAGCAATTCACTTGGACAGTTCTACTCTTGTCCTGTAGGGTCAAAATGAGTCAGAAGTGACTTAATGGTGTGAGTTTGGAAAGTGGTGGTAAAGGTAGTGATTTAAATAAAAAAGAACAAAAAGAATTTTATGTTTTACCAATAACATTGGCACAATTGTACAAGGAAAAGAAGTGTGAAATTATTCTGGATAAATTGGATTATTAAGGTGATATAGTGTGATTTTAACCAATACAATAGAGAATCAAGATGAACTAAATTTTTTTCTTTGATTTTGTTTGTTGTTGTTGCTTGTAATCATTTTGTTGGGGGCTCATACAACTCTCATCACAAACCACACATACATCCATTGTGTCAAGCACATATATATATTTGTTTCCCTCATCATTCTGAAAATATTTTCTTTTTACTAGAGTCCTTGGTATCACCTCCTCATTTCCCCCTCTACCCACTCCCTCCTTCCTAATGGACCCTTGATAATTTATAAATTATTATTATTTTGTCACATCTTACATTGTCCAGTGTCTTCCTTTACCTAATTTTCTGTTGTCCATTCCCCCAGAGAAGAGGGTTTATCTAGATCCTTATAATCACTTCTCCCTTTCTACCTCACCCTCCTTCCACCCTCCCATTGTTGCCACCCTCACCACTGGTTCTGAAGAGATCATCTGTCCTGGATTCCCTGTATTTCCAATTCCTATCCGTACAGTTTCTGTTCTAGAGAGATTTATAAGATAGAATTAGGACCATGATACTGGGGGGGGGGGTCATTTAAGAACTAGAGGAAAATTGTGTTTCATTTTAGCTACATTGCACCATGACTGGTTTATCAACTCCCTGTGACCCTTCTGTAAGAGAATATCCAGTTGCCTATAGATGTGCTTTGGGTCCCCAATCTGCAATCCCCCTAATTCACAATGATATGATTTTTTTGTTTCTTGATGTCTGATTCTGGATCTCTTAGACATTTTGTGATCACACAAACTGGCATGCTTCTTCCATGTGGACTTTGTTGCTTTTGAGCTAGATGGCAACTTGTTTATCTTCAAGTTGTTCAGACTCCAGACATTATATCTTTTGATAGCCAGGCACCACCAGCTTTCTTCACCACATTTGATTATGCACCCATTTATTTTCAGCCATCATATCAGGAAGGTAAGCACACAATGATATATTTTATTTTTTTTGATACCTGACATCTGATACCCTTGGCACTTTGAGATCACACAGGCTGGTGTGCTTCTTCCATGTGGGCTTTGTGGCTTCTCAGCTAGATGGCCACTTGCTTGTCTTCAAGCCTTTAAGACTCCAGATGCTGTAAATTTTTATAGCCAAGCACCATCAGTTTTCTTCACCACATTTGCTTATGCATCTCCTTTGCCATCAATGATAGTGCCAGGTAGGTATCATGGAATGCCAGCTCAATAGAAAAAAAGTATTCTTGCATTGAAGGAGTACTTGAGTGGGGGCACAAGAGATGAACTAAATTTTTGAGTGCCCTCCTACCAGATTCAAACAACTTTAAGCATACAAAAAGAAAATACACTATAACATT
>PVJH01042307.1:0-14442 GCA_004026705.1 Nesogale talazaci
CGCAAGGGAGGAGGCCCACCTGGGACAGGGGGCGCAGAAGAGAGGCGGGCTGCCCGGGCCACCCTCAAGCAGCTGTCCCTGACACAGTCACGTGGTCCCAGCCCGGGCGCAGAGGGCGGCCTCCCCCCTCCCCTCTGGCTGCAGGCCCTGCTGGCACCCGGGGCGGCAGAGGGACAGAGGAATGCCTGGACCAACTGGAGCCAGGTAGGGGGACAGGGTGGGCTCTGGGCAGGCCAGCAGGCAGGCTGGATGGATGGAGGAGGCGAGGCGAGGGCAGGAAGATGGGGACAGACAGGGACAGAAACAGTGTCTGCACTGAGAGTGGTGCATCCAAGGCCACAGACCCCAGCCTGGGCCCACCATGGGCCCCTTTGGCAATGTCAAGGACCACTTGGGCAAGCTGAGGGGGGCGGGAGGCGGCGGTGTGCACACAGCCCCCAGGCGTCCCAAACCCTTCTGGGACCGTACCCCACCCCCCCCACCCCCGTCCCCCTCTCGCCCAGGGCGGGGCATCCCGACAGCCCCCGGGGTGTCTCACCTTGGTGCGTCCGTTGATGACGTAGCCCCCCAGGCGTCCGGCGCAGTGCCGGATCACGGCGTCCACGTGCGCCATGAGGGCCCCGATGCTCTGGCAGCCCGGCTCCTGGCCTTCCACCCAGGCGATCTGGTCCCCGCGGATGCTGCGCGGCGGGATGGCGCGCTGGCTCACCAGCTGCCCGTCGCACAGGCGCCCCTCCCGCTTCAGGGTCTCCACCTCGGCCAGCACGCGGCCACAGAGCGCCGCCCCCAGGAAGCTGTCCTTGACGCAGATGCCGTAGTACCGCATGCAGGGCACGATGTAGTCCAGGGCCAGGCGCTCCGGGGTGGTGGGCAGCGCTTCCTCCTTCAGCCTGGCACGCGCCTCCCCACTGCCACTGCCGCAGGCCCCGCCGCCACTCTCCTCCTCCTCCTCTTCCTCCTCCTCGTCCTCCTCCTCCTCCTCCTCCTCGTCGTCCTCGGCTGCCTCCCGGTGCCCCTGCCTGGCCCAAGGCCGCTTGCTGGGGGCAGGGGCGTCCCCACCATCCTCTGCCCACTTCCGCTTGGGGGCCTCGGGCCGGGCACCCTGAGATGCCAGTCGCTGGCACCCCTTGGTGACCAGCGCTGCGGCGCCCTCACTCCGCAGCGCCCGCAGCTCGCCGCCATCCTGCCCGCCGAAGCTCTCTCCCAGAGGGCTGGTAGCGGCCGCCGTCCGGGAGGTCCCGCTGCCGGCGGAGGCCTCGCCCGGCGCCTCCGAGCAGTGGTAGGAGGGCAGCAGGGGACAGGGCAGGTAGCTCTCCACCCCCATCCTGGCCCGGCCAGCCTCGGAGGGCTCCGACACAGACCCTGGCAGCGGCGGGCGAGCCTGACTCAGGGGCTGAGACTGGCACGGGCTGTCCATGGCAGCAGCGTCTTCATCCCCAGGGCATGGAGGGCACGGCCCAGGCCCATGTTGCCACCCTCCTCCTCCACCACCTGCTCCACGGATGCGGCGGGGGGCAGCGGGGCCTGGTGAGGGGGCCGGATGAAGCAAGACAGGCAGGCGGCTGGGGGGTCCTGCAGCGCCCCGGGCGGTGCCAGTGGGTCCTCTGCTGTCCCTAGAGACCTGGGAGACCGGTCACTGTGGCTGGAGGGAGAGAGAAAGGGGGATGTGAGGGACACGCTGATGGGGGGCAGGGGCACTGGAGGGGCAGGAGGGAAGAAGCACACCAGGGTGGTGGGCTTGGGTAGACCCTGAGCATGGGGTGAGGGGCAGCGGGGCAGGGATCCCGGACAGGCAGGAGGGGTGTGGGAGCCTGGTGAGGTGACCCGATGGCAGAGGACTCGGAACTAGTGTCCTTCAGGGCAGAGACAGGACCTGGGGAGGGCGAGGAGTTGAAGCGCTGGGAACGGGCTGGCAGGGACCACCTGGAGCGGGGTCCAGAGAGGGACAGAAAGAAGGGGGTCTATAGAGGGATGGAGGAAGTGGGGGGTCCACAGACAAAGGGGATCGGGGGGCCCTGGGACAGAAAAACAGACCGGAGGGAAGCTTGGGGGCTGGGCCTTGCGCGGCCAGACAGCGCGGGGTGGAGGGGTCGCCCGGGTCCAATGGGAGGAAGCCAGTTGGGGCAGACATACACCCAGACGGAAGGGAGGTCCTCTGACAGACGGACCAACGGAAAGGGGCCTCGGGAGAAGGGTACACGGCATCAGAGACACGGGGGAGGGGGGCTCGGGCAGCCGGGGACAGGACGGGGGAAGAGGGCGGCCCCTCCACAACTCCGCGGGGGCCCACCGGCCTCCAGGCCCCGGGGGATGGAGCCGGGGGCGGAGGGCCGGACCGAGGGGCACGCGCGGGTGCCCAGGTCGGCCTGTGGCCCTCGGCCAGCCCGGGTTCGCGCTCCCGCTCCCCCCCCTCCAGCAGCGCCACGGCCTGCACCCGACGTCCGGGGCGCCGGCCCGCTCCGCCGCCCCACCCCCACCCCGCCTCCCCGGGGGTCGCCAGGAGCGCCCGGGAAGCGCCAGGGCCGGAGCCGCCCAGCCCAGGGCGCGGGCTCGAGCGGCCCCGGCCCGCCCTGCCGGCCCCCGCTGCCCTCCGGGCTCGGCTCACCCCGCTTTTTCCTCCGGCCGCGGCTCCGCCGTTTATGCCAGCCGCCCAGCGCCGCACAGCGCGCCATGCCCCGCCCCCACCGCCCGCCGCGCCCCGCCCCCGCCTCGCCCGGAGCCTGGCACGTGACCGCCGGCGGGAGGTGCGCAAGCGCGAGCCACGTGGGTTTCTAACCACCCCCCTCCCCCGCCCCTCCCCGCGAAGACGGGCCCGACCCCGCCCCCCCTCCCGCTCGGGGCAGGGGGCCGCCCCCGGGGACGAGGCTGATTTGCATTCCGCGCACCTCCCCTTTGGGCCCGGGAGGCGGGGCGCCGGCAGGGAGGGCGGGGTTTCGCGAGGCTCGCCCTGTGGGCGGGGCATGCTAATGTCCTGTGGATGAGAGCAGGCCCCTCCTTCCAAGCCCACGTTGGAGACCAGGCATTTCAATGAACCCTTTTCGTGCGCAGCTCCGCCTTCTCCTCGTCCACGGATAAAACCCCTATCCCAAACCAAGCAGGGGATCTTGGAGTCCGCCTGCCAGTCACGGCGTAAGACTGGGTAGAACGCCCCATCGGACTCCCAGAGCACCCTGATGGCCCGTTCCCCAGTGCATGCCACCCACTGAATGGTCCGCAGATTCCACTCCCAGCCCCGGGAGGGCTGGCCATCGGCATCCATAAAGGTTTGCAACCTTGGAAGACCTTTAGGATGCGGGTGCGTTATTATGGCCTGCCCTGTCAGGTCTCTGTGAGTCAGGGTCTGCTGAAAAGAAGGAAGGGAGGGAGGGAGGGAGGGAAGTGTGTGTGTGTGTGTGTGTGTGTGTGTGTGTGTGTGTGTCAGACAGACAGACAGAATTGGGAACTGGGTGAAGGTTTACAGACCAACGGCAGTGAGTATAGTGTTATCTTTACCAGACAAATTGCTACTTCTTTTCCCAGAGCACTTCCAGGACAACATGGCCTTCAAGTTAATGTTGACTCAGCAACCAGACATCAGGTTAAGGAAGCTGTGACCCTTTCCAGAAGCAGAGCGCCTCAACTTTCCTCCCTGGAGGAGATGAGTGATTCAAACCACTGACCATGCAGTTTGTAGTTCAGTGTTAGCTAACAGTGCCCCACCAAGGCTCCTGAGTCCCAGAATAAAATGAACTCCAACTGACTGACTGGGCCGCCCCAGACAAATCCCAGAGACACTTGTATGTGTGTGTGTGTGTGTGTGTGTGTGTGTGTGTGTGTGTGTGTGTGAAAGAATTTTATGTCAGAGCAATTGTATGTTAAAAAACATCCCAGTCCAGTCGGATCAAGGCCATAAATCTGATATTAGCCCATATGTCCATAAATCCTCTTCAGACTCACACAGCACATGCAGCGATGCTGACCGCAGGGGTTCACAGGCCAGTGGGTGGAGAGTCTTGTGGATCCAGGGGCAGAGGAACATCTTGGCGCTGGCATGGGTGTCCTCCAGCTCCAGGGCTCTGACTCCATCAGTGTGTCACCATGTGGCCTGTCAACAGGAAGGCCTAGCACATAGTGTGTCCTGCCTCCAAGGAGGAAGACAGGAGTTCCCAGAATTCTCAGGAGAAGGCCATGCTCACACAGAGGTCGCATTGGCTATGACCTGTTGGGCAGACTAGACCCCACCCCTTCCCTCAAATTGACTGGAGATTTTGTAACTGCCATTCTGCCATTGGGGCCATTCTAACGCAAAGCTACTGTAAGGAGGGAAATCAAAAAGGGTATGTATAGAAAATTCATACTAAATGATTCAACGCATGGTAGGCCGCCCCTGGCGCCATTTCTCTTTTCATATGTGACTCCCATTCTAGATATCCAATTTCTAAATGGTCCATAGCAAGATAGGGGGTTCTCTCTCTCTCCCTCCTTCCCCCCCTCCACCCCTTCAGGTCACCACATGGAAGAGGGGTGGGCAGTGCAGTCCCAGATTCCATGAAGGGTAAAACCTGAACCTTTTTCTATCCTTTATAAGAACCCACTTGGGCCAGGCTTGGGCATGAACTTCTTTCTCGTGCCAAGACCAGGACCGCAAGCTGAGCCCTGGTGGCGCAGTGGTTGTGTGTGGGACTGCAGCCCACAGGGTTGACGGTTCACATCCAGCAGCAGCTCTCTCAGAGCAAGGCTGGGCTTCCTATTCCCACCAGGGCAGTGATGCAGGAAAAAAAAAAAAAAAAGACAAGGACCACGAAATCTAGCAGAATCTAGATTCTGGTTGGAACTCCAGCGGCATCCGGGACAAAGGCCAATCCAGAGAAAGCCACCGGTTTCAGCACATTATGCCAGCTCATGGGTAAAATATCTTTCTCCATCTGGTCACTTCTGGTGACCTCAGCTCTTGGCCCAGTGGTTCTCAATCTTCCTCATCCTGCGACCTTGTCATACAGTGCCTCGTGTTATAGGGAAACCCCCCCCCTACCATAAAATTATTTTCGTTACTGGGCTGAGTCCCGGTGGCATACTGGTTGTGCGCGGGACTGCGGCCCCCTGGGACGGAGGTTCAATTCCAGCTCCACAGGAGCAAAGGCTGGGCCTCCTACTCCCACCACTTGAGGGCAGTGATGCCTTTAAAAAAATTTTTTTTAAAAAAAGAAAGCTTTATAGGTGGATGAGCAGGACCTTAAAAAAAAAAAAAGCTTTATATAAAAGAGTAATTAGGGGCTGAGCCCCGGTGGCGTAGTGGGCGCGGGATTGCGGCCCACTGGGACGGAGGTTCAATTCCAGCAGTGGGGCTGGGCCTCCTACTCCCACCACCGGAGAGCAGTGATGCCCCCCCCCAAAAAATTATTTTCGTTACTGCTCCATAACTGTAATTTTCCTACTGTTATGAATTGGGAGATCCCTGTGAAAGGGTCGCTCCACTCCCCCCAAAGGGGTCGTGACCCACAGGTTCAGAACCGCTGTCTTAACTGATCCACACTAGGTCAATCGGGTACCAGCTACACGCTTGGAAGTGCGCATCCACCTCGGTGCACTTCCATCTGCCGGCCCCGTCACGCTCTCAGCCCTCACTCCCCCCGTGCTAGGTCTTTCCGCAGACCCGGTCACTTCAAACCCTGCAGCCTTCCTGCTCTCGCCTTTAGCCCCATCTTTAGACCAGGGTCACAGGTACCAAGGGAAGAGGTCTACACTCAGCCCGTCTTCATTGTTGGCCCCGCCCCATTCCATTGAACCCAAAGAACCAGGTGGTTACCCCACAAGCCTGTCAGGCACGGCTCACTGGCTCCCTCCAATGATCAGTCCTAAAGGCGGATTTCTCTGCTGGCATTTCCTGCCTCGAGGCGTCCAATGGCAAACTGCTTGCCCCCAATCCAGAACCCTCTGTCTTCTGCTGTTGTTTATGCTTCCCCTTGCAGCTCTCCTCTCAAAGGGGAAGCGCCTGTTGTCTCGGCTGTTCTGAGTGAGACTCAGGTTTCCACCTAAGCCCTCTTCCCCCCACTCACTCAACATAGGCTCTGGCTTTCAGTAAAAGCTGCTGCTTCTGGGTCAGGCCTAACTCCCCTTTGCAACGTCTCCGCCAGAACAGGGGGAAGGCCAGCTTACAAGCTTTCCGTCATCATGATCAGCACTTTCATCTCCATCCCGTGTGCAGGTGCGTTTTACAACGCCAGGTGGGAAAAACACATTGTTCGGTCTGACACCTCTTACCCCCTTAAGACGGACAATCTGAGAAACATATAACCTAGAACTCCTATCCCTTTAAAAATTTCTCATCTTTAATCTTCTCTTCTCCATCCCTAGATTGTGTCTATTTAGGTATCTATGGTAAAGTGACCAGACGTCCCACTTCTTAACAATTTAACGACGTCCCGGGGCATTTTAAAATTAAAATAGGGCTGAGCTGTGCACGGGACTGCGGCCCACTGGGATGGATGTTCAATTCCAGCAGTGGGGCTGGGCCTCCTGCTCCCACCACCGGAGAGCAGTGATGCCCCCCAAAAAAACAAAAAAAAATAAAATAAATATATTACAATACTACTTTTGCGTTCTACGAGCATTTTTGTTGCTCCATATAGACCAAATTTTTCATCAAGGACCACCCTCTCTCCTCCCCGCCCACGCCCCACCCCATCAATGGTGTCCCGCTTAAAATCTGGTCACTTCTATGGCCTTCTGGCAGATGGGTGCAGGAAGGTCTGCCTCCCTATCTATCATCATACTAGCCCATCGAACTTTTGCCAACAGCTTTCTCCTCTCACTGCAGTCTATTATCTCTTACCTGCCTGGAGCCATCACAGGTAACAATCACCAAGGTAACTAAGAATCAAGCGTTTCGCTTCCCATGCGCCTTCCTTCTGCAACAAATGCCATCCTCGCTGTCACTGTGCTAAGGGAAGCCCACGCTGGGGTGGTGTGAGACGAGCTCCTCCAGCCACACCGAGGGGAGAGAGAAATCACCGTCGTGACCCTCAGCTGCCCCAAACCTAGTTCCGTGAAGCTCCGATCGGAACGAGGCGGTTGTGTGAAGAGAACGAGGGAGTACGCACGGGGTAAAATCAGGAAGGTTGTGCGGCAGGGTCATCTTCTCTCACCCCTCATTCGATCTGTACGTGGAGCAGGCCACCCTAGAAGCTGGAGGATACGCCCAAGAACGCGCCGTCAGGATTGGCGAAGGCGGACCGACAACCCGGGATGGGCCGGTGGCGGTGGCTCGCCTTTGTTGGTTGGGAGTGAAGGGGACTCAGGCCTTCAGGATGGGTTACACACACACACACACACACACACACACACACACACACACACACACACACACACCAGGTAAGGGCCAGTTCCAGGAGAAGGACATCATGCTTGGTAAAGGGGAGGCTCATTGAAAAACAGGCATGCATGGGTGACACCGTGGCTGCGACAATCTGCTCAGGGACAAGAACGATTGATTGTGCAGACGGTGCAGGGCCCGGCAGGGCTTGGCTCTGCTAGGCAGAGCGGCCACGTGTGAGAACGGACTTGATGTTATCTGCCCCTTCTTCCAACCTGGCTTCCTCCTTTTGGCCCCGGCTCTCTCCCTCCGCCAACACTCTCTGTTTTCAGCGGGGTTCTCGAAGTCCTTGTCATGGCCACCCGGGGCGCCCAGACCATGCTGGTGATGATGGGGTCCACTAGGGACAGGTCGCAGTCCGGGTGGGACGTGCCCAGGATGTAATTGTGCAGCCAGGAACGTGTCTTCTCTTGGTCACGGGCAGGTCTCTCCCTGGTCCTCAATCTCGTGGCCTACCATCCGTCCTTCTCTCGGGCAGATTTACAAACCCTTTCCAGGGCGACCCAAGAGCATGCACTGCACTGGAAGCTCCACCCAAAGGCACCCGCTCCCCCAATTAAGTGCCCAGAGGCAACCCACTCCACAGTCAGCTTCCCACCCCAGAGCACCGTACTGTACCCGACGTTGTGGATTGCCGAGCCCACCGCGCTGGCTCCTGGTTCTGCTGCCACCCCTCTGCTGGATCAAGGAGGTGCGCTGCACATGACCAAGGGGACCAAAGGACACGTCCAAAGGCTGTGCCCCACTCCCCCCTCTTCTCTTCTGCCGAGAACGAGGCTCCCTTGCTGTCTGGGGGATGGTCTATTTTATACCCAGCAGGGTGGCCCTGCTAACGAGCTCTCGCAGCTGGATTATATAACCCCATCAGCAAGTTCCCTCCACCACCTTATCCAGACTTATCAGGAAAAGGCGGTGGGCAGAAGTAGCAGCTGTGGCTGGAAGAGCCAGATGGTATCGTTTCCTGCACTGCTGGCAGCCTCACAGGGCAGAGTAAAGCTGCCCCCAGGGGCTCTGAGGCGGTCGATTTTTATGGGAGTGCCTGGTGGGTTTCAGCCACTGGCAGTGTGGTGAGCCGCCCGCATCACCTATTCTGCTGCCAGAGATCCCGAGGCCCAGAACTGAGAAATCGTCCCCTTAATTGGTTGGGATGAGCACTTATTAAATCAGCACTATTTTGCATAAATATCTGCTAGCCCTCACCCCCCAAGGCCCTGCCCTTACACCACAAGGGCCCTTGATACCCCAGGTGCAGGGTGGCAGCCCCCCAGAGGGACTATGCAGATGAGTTCATTTACATGCCACACTCACAGTGCCCGCCCCTTCCCATGCACACCCACCCAGGCCTCCAGAGGGGTGGGCTCAGGCCACCTGGCAGTGCCTGGCGGTGCTTTCCCAAGGTTGGAGGGTCACGGGCTCACACAGGTCCAGGCCCACTGGATCTAGGGAAGACACAGGTGTAGCAAAGGGCCCGGCTTCACAGGCACACGCTGCAGGGACACCCTGGGAGTCACCTGCCTCACGCGACCAGGGATCGGCCACTAAGAGGTCCCGGTGGACACAGGCCGAACTCACTGCCCAGTCATTTCTGATTCACGGTGACCCTACAGGGCAGGGTCAAGCTGTCCCCATGGGTTTTGGAGAGCCAAAGCCTCCTCTTTCCCCCTCAGAGGAGCCGGTGGTCTTGACCTGTTGATCCCGTGGTTAGCCACCCACGACACCACTGAAGCCTCTCCAGGCACAGGCCACGGGCCCAGTGCTCACATCCTGCCCTCGGGGTCCCTCATGGGCACACGCACGGTGGGGGGGGGGGGCCAGGGGGGTCAAGCATCACACACTCACACACGCATCGTAACATGGGGACATCCGTGTGTCCCCCGGGAGCTTCCAGCCTGCACATTCGCAAAGCTCCGCCCTCCCCTTTGGGACAAAGTCCCTCCCTCCCTCCACTGACCCCCGACTCTTGCTGGTGTGTCCTCCGCGTCATGCCCGAGTCGAAAGACGCATCCCCTGGCAGCCCCATTCTTCCACCAGTGGCCGCTCTCCCCCAGGGATGGAGGCCCAGGCGTGGGTGTAAACGATTCTTTATGGGGGTGGGGTGTGAGCGGGGCAGGCAGCCAGGCAATAAATAACACGTTCTCCCGGTGGCGGGGCCAGGCGGGGAGCTGGGGCCGCATGGCCCTGGTCTCAGGCAAGGTTACAGGTCAGCCAGGACAGAGGAAGCGGCAGTGGGTGTGGGCCCCCTTCCCCCTCCCCTGTACAGGCTCAGTCTTGCCCCACATCCAGGCCCCACAGGGCCAGGGGAGGGGGGCAGGGTGGGGCAGCTTCGTTGGGGCCGGGCAGGTGAGGAGCTAGGCCTCCCAGGGTCTGGGTCTGGGCCTCGGCCAGAGGGCAGGGCTGGTCCTGGAGAACAGGTGGGCTGCAAGAGAAGGACACGGTCATTGGAGAGGGCGCCCCGAGTCTTTGTCCGCCCGCCCGGTTTCCACCCCGTCGGCCCCCCCGGTTCTCACGTTTCCCTCCTCCACCCAGCAAATGTTGAGGTCTCTCTGAACAGTGCACCTATTTGACTGGTTGGTTCAGGGCACAGCTTGACCTAGAGGTGCCCTGGAAGAAAGGCCACCACCGGCCCCGCCCCCCAATCAGTCGCTGCAGCTCCACTCTGGCACGGCACAGGTCAGCATGGACTTGCTAGAGTTCTAAAGTGACCAGACGTCCTGCTTTTTAACACTGTAACAATGTCCTGTGGCATTTTAAAATTAAAATATATTGCAATACTATTTTTGTGTTCTTTGAATTTTTTTGGGTTTTTTTGTTTTTTTTTGTTTTTTTTTGGGGGGGGGGGGCATCACTGCTCTCCGGTGGTGGGAGTAGGAGGCCCAGTCCCACTGCTGGAATTGAACCTCCGTCTCTGTGGGCCGCAGTCCCGCGCACAACCACTACGCCACCGGGGCTCAGCCCGTTCTTTGAAATTTTTTGTTGCTCCATATAGACCGAAATTTTTTTTTGGGGGGGGGGGCACCACTGCCCTCTGGTGGGAGTGAGAGGCCTGGCCTTGCTCCTAGAGAGCTGCTGCTGGATTTGAACCGCCAAGCCAGTCGGCCGCAGTCCCGCACACAACCACTACGCCACCGGGGCTCAGCCCTAGACCAAATTTTTAAACAAGAACTTCCACCTCCCCCACCCCCACCCCACTCCCTGCCAATGGTGTCCCACTTAAAGTCTGGTCACTATCTAACTGGCTTTTCACCTTGGGCACTTGCACGTCCCTGGTTGTCCCCCCTGGCCCTTGGGGCGCTGTCCGAGCCCCATATGCTCCTCACCCCTACCCCTTCTGCTAACACATCCCCTTCTGAGCGAGCAGACACAAGGTAGCAGTTCTCTCCGTGGGGGTTCCGGAAATGACGTCACAGGGCGGGGCCAGGAGTCCTTGTCTGTTAAAGTTTCCCAACTCCAAGCCACAATGCCACCATCAGATCCATTCTGGTCCACAGCATGACCTCGTGGAAGGACGGGGTATCACTGCGCCCGGGGGTCGGCCAGGCCCTCCATCTCTAGGGGCAGAAGGGTTCATCTTCTCCCTTGGAGCGGGGGTGGGGCGGGGTGGGCGTGGGGGTTCCAACAGAGAATCCACCACACTACTGGGGGTCCTCGCCAGAGAATCCACCCACTGCCCCAGGGCCAGCAGCCAGTGCGGTGGGCTGTGAGGCCTCCTGCAGGTTGAGGCAGAAGAGAAGATACCAGAGGAGTACGGGGTGCGCTGGCCCACAGAACCTGCAGGAGGCGGGGGGAGAGACCCATGACTGACAGGGCCGGGGTTGTCTCTGGGGGCTGTTCAAGATGCTGGGACCTAGAGGAGACGAGAGAGGACACCATGGACAATGTACCAAGACCCACTCAAGGGCACATTTAAAAAGGGGTTTTGGGGGTGCTGAGCCCCGGTGGCGCAGTGGTTGAGTGCAGGACTGCGATCCATAGGGTTGGAGGTTCAAATCCAGCAGCAGCTCTTGAGGGGCAAGGCTGGGTTTCCTACTCCCACCAGGGCAGTGATGCCAAAAAAAGGGGAAGGGGGGAGGGGGCGCTTTTTACAAAAAACAAAAGGACAGTGGTGCCGGGGAAAAGGCATGTGTGACTGTGATGGTGGGGACGGCATCGTCCCTGCCACCGGCTACCGCCAGCGATGCTGGAGCAAGCACTACCATCCTGAGGCGCCGAGGAGGGGCAGGGCTTGCCGCTCCCTGCGAAAAGCTCCAGTTCTGGGCACTCACAGGGGCGCTCTGGCCCTGTCCCACGGGGCGGCCATGAGTTGGCATCGACGGGTGGCGGTGAGTCTGGTTTGGGGCTTGGTGGCGACATTGATCTGCTCAAGGCGAATCGTGACGCAGGCTCCAGGCCTCCCAACGAGGGGAGCAGCGGACTCCGGCCTGCCTCGGGCTGGGTACAAAGGTGCACTAGAACCCAGGACTCACGTGCCAGAGTGCGGGGCGCTGTCAAAAGCCCTGCGAGGCAGGTGTTCTTATTTACCCCACGGCACAGGGCAGGAAACCGAGGCTCACCTTTCCCCCCAGGGGGAGGCAGAATGGCCCCACAGAAGCAACGGCCCTGGGAACTTTTTGCTGTCAGAGCTGTTCTGATCTGATGTTACTGAAGGGGGTACTTCAGACGGAAAGACACACGCGCTGACCAAGAGAGCGAGAGGGGGGTCTCGATAAAGGCAGCAACCCCGGCAAAGGCGAAGGTCACATGGAAGGTCTCTTCAGCGAGCAAAGCAGAACGGAACACCGGGTAGGTGAGAAAGAGGTCAAAGTGAAACCCGCCATGTGTGGCAGGGACAGCGAGGCAGCCTGATGCCCGGTGGCAGAGCGAGCAGGCACAGAGTGTGAGTAGGTAACTGTGTCCCGCCTTTGTGCTCTGTGGGCCGAATGCCAGCAGCAAGTTGAATTAAAGTACTGTCTGTCAGTGCAAGTTGTTCCGTGTGATATGTGCGATAAACGCTAAGAAAATATTTGCAAGAGGCACACAGGAGGACGGGCTCAGGAAGACTCAACCCAGGCCGAACCAGAAGTCAAAACTTGCTAAACAGAAAAGATGGGTTACATGGACAAAAGCAATCGGCAAAATGAATGACCGAAGTGTTTTGTTCTTGGTAATCATCTGAAATGTAAACGGCCTACACGTCCCCGTTCAAAAGAGAGAGACTAAAGGAATGGATTGGAAAAAAACGTGATCCCTCCGTAGGGTACCCCCAACAAGTCCAGGGTGCGGGCAGCCTGAAAGGAATGGGCTGGGTGGGAAAGAGGGGAGGGAGGATGAGAGTAAAACAACAAGGGTACACGTGCATGACAGACCCTCTCTCTGCCTGTGAATCTTCACTGCAAACGTGGTTACGGTGAAGCACACAGGGAACAAGGTGAGAAAAACCTCCACCAAACAGCAGGAGGGAGGAGTCCCTGAGTGTGGCAGTCATGCACTGTGATGCCAACTTGATTAGGGGCAGAGTCTAGCCTGCCCACCTGGAGACAGCCAATGAGACCTCTGTGTGGGCATGGCTTTCTCTGAGAATTCTGGGAAGTCTTGCGATATTTCCCCCTTGGAAGCGAGAGACTACGGACTTGATTTCTTGGAGATGCTCTACTGAGAAGACACAAGGCTGATTCCCTGAGAGCCACGTGGGTCTACCCTGATGGAACCAAACCTCTGAAGCTGGGAAAGTCACAGAGAGACGCCTGCCAGTGCTGAGATGTTGCTACCACCATTGCATACACAAGGGTCCGCACCCACTGGCCGGTCATTGTCCTGGTGTCGCTGCTTGTGCCTGGTGAAGCTGAAGACGACTTTACAGACTGGTACCGGACATATGGGCGAATATCAGACTTGGGGGCGGGGGCTGGACTGAGTGGGGATGCTTTCTCAACGTTTCATTCCCCTTGAATATAAACCTTTCCCTTATATCCGTGTGTGTGTTTATGAATTTGTTTCTCTAGTCTACCCGGACTCACACACTGGGCCTAGGAGCTCAGGATCATTCACTCAGAGGACATCAAGGTCACTGGCATGATACAAATCACAAAGATTCCTCTCGTGAGCAGTGACGGACGTCGTAAAAACTCATGAGCAGTCAGCTAAGGGCTAGTTATTGGTCTCTCCCTGTCTTGGGGAAAGAAGAATGAGGAACATTGAAGACATCTGCAACCAATGAGTTCAACAGGCTGTGGGACCATGTGGGTATCGGTCTGCAGACTCGGAGACCAGGAGAACAGGAATGGTGCCTGGCCACCCATCCCTTGCTCTTCAAGTGATCCCATCAGAAGCACGCAGAGCAGCGATTCTCAACCTGTGGGTCGCGACCCCTTTGGGAGACAAATGACCCTTTCACAGGGGTTGCCCCGTTCCTAACAGTAGCAAAATGACAGTGCTGAAATAACAACAAAAAACAACTTTACGCTCCGGGGATTCACTACCACATGAGAATAATGTGTTAAAGGGTCGCGGCATGAGGAAGGATGAGAACCGCCGACACAGAGGAAGGAACAATGTGGAACGAAGCTCAAAATCACAGAAAGCAAACAAACCAGGCTTCCAGGTCGGGCAGTGGCAGGTGCGAACCCTGAAGACTGCCTGGCCTTTAGTGATTCTTCAGGTCGGGGACTGAAGCTCACTCTCTCGTTCCCTGTGCAGCCAAACACGAGACAAGTCTCTAAGAGGAGCAATCAGAGTGGGCAGGCACGCACGCCTTAAAATCATCAACCGTTTGACATCAAAAGGGTGGGTTTGACCCCAGGACAAGAGTTCCGTGGGCTACAAGAGAAGGAATGGAAATATGAAACACAGGAAGCGGGATAAGGGCCCTTACACTGGGGAGACTGCAATCAAAGCTAGGACACACACATGTATGAACTGTGAGGTGGGAAAAATGATCCATGCTGTACACCGTCATCCAATCCACAGTAAGCTGAAAATAAAATGGAAAAGAATAAACGATGTTGTCTTCAATAGTGAGTGCAGCTATTAACAGAAATACCACACATAGATGCCATTAACAGACAGAAATTTGAAGTCTAGCCAGTTGTTTTTTTGGGTGGGGGGGGGGGCATCAC
>PVJH01042308.1:0-14391 GCA_004026705.1 Nesogale talazaci
AAAGGAAGGAGGGAGCGTCTGCAGGCAGACCATCCTTGTTTGGCTGTGAGATGTCACTGGGTTGATTCCGACTCAGAGTGACCCCAGGGACAGAGAGGACCTGCCCCCCACCCCCGCCCCCCGGAGTTTCCAAGGCGCTCCTCTTGGTGGGGCAGGTCACCGGGTCTGCCTCCTGCAGAGCCTGGCGGCAGGTTTGAACCACCCGCTCTCCGGTGAGCTCGCAGCTCCGCTTCATTGAGTCCATGAAGGAGACCATGAAGCGACACTAAAATTTGCCAGGGCAACCCCACGTGTGCCAGCAACTCTATATTCCACAAGGATTTCAGCCGCCCCCTTTCCAGAAGAGCCCACCAGCCCTTTCTTTCCAGGCAAGCGCTCAAAACCAAAGCAAACGCACGGCCATTGAGTGGGTCCTTGACTCATAAGGAAAGACAAACCTCCAACCCAGGAGTCCTCAAACTATGGCCCGCGGGCCACATGTGGCCCACCGAGGACATTTATCCAGCCGCTGGGTCTTCTTGCCGCCGCTGCCTGTCCTGCTTAACAGACAGCTCATCCCAAGCCCACAATGAATTTGTTCAGTTTTTTTCTTTAAACTATAGTCCAGCCCATCAATGGCCTGAAGGACAGTGAACCAGCCCCCTGTTTAAAAAGTTTGAAGACCCCTGCTCCAACCTCTCCTTCAGCAGCCGATGCCTCCAATGTGAGACCCATCCATTGACAAACTGACATCTGACCCAAGACCAGGTGGGCTAGGGCTCAGACCCCTGGCCATCGAGCCCGCCACACTCACTGTGACCTCACAGGAGGGAGCAGAACTGCCCTGAGGTGTGTCTGAGGCAGAGACCGTTTAAGGGAGAAGGCAGTCTCGTCCTTCTCCTGAGCAGTGCCCGGTGGTTCCAAGCTTCTGACCTTGGGCCCGTGCATGACCCACCGTGCCACCAGGGCTCCTTCTGACCCCCCAGGCCGGGTGTGGGAGGCTGTGTGCCGATGAAGCACAGAAGCAGGCAGCCTCATCTTCCTCTTGCAGAGGGGCTGGTGGGCGAGAACCGCCGACTTTGAAGTTTGCAGCCTACGACTGATCCGATTACAGGAAGCCAGAGAGGTCCCTGAAGTGGCGGGGACTTGACGGGCTTGGCCCCCGGAACTATGGCTGTGCAAAACGCAAGGTGAGTTGGTTCCTTTGCAAACCGTTGAGCTCTTGGCGACTCGCTGAGGAGTCGGGGGTTCAGAACACCCCGAGAGACCTCTGAAGAGGGGCCTGGCATCCCCGCACAGAGACCCCTGCTCACAGCTCCAGTCCATACCATGGGGTCGCCGAGAGCCACAATTGGCAGGGACAGCCACTCCGCTACACACCAACCCCTTCCGAATCGATACTTCCATTGACCCTCATCTCTCGCTGTGATGAGAGCTGCTGTTGGTTTGGTGGCATCCAGCCGGTTCCCAGACGGTCCCGGGCCATCCTGACCATGGTCCTGGGCCTGTGCCCCTCTGGAAGCCCTTCCTCCCCTGCGCTGCCCCTCCCCTCGGCCTCGCGTGACGTCTCTCCTGCAAGGACGTGAGGCCACGTGTCACCACCCTCGCTCGCCTCTAGGGAGCGCTCTGACTCCTTAGCAAATGGCTGCGTACACAGCGAGGGGGGGGTGGTCTGCAGAAGGCGGCGGGTGACGGAGAAACTCCAAACTCCTGAAGATTCAGCCTCAGGCGACTGCCCTCTCAGGACCAGTGATGAGACAGGCCTTGTTTTCAGCTGCGTCAGCCTATGACAGCAGGGTGGGTCACCGCCGCCGTCATGGGGTCACCTGTGACAAGTCGCCCACTGATCCCCTCCGGATCCCATGCAACACTGCTCCCGTTTTTCATCGTTTCGTTTTCGATGGAAGTCTTTCTCTGTTTCATTCCGTCATTGATACCAGCCCAGGTGCATTCTGTCTTGATTTGTACACGTTCGGCAGGTGGGACCCAGGTTGGGCGAGCCCACGGACGTAACGTCTGGATGAGCACCTTCAGAGGGAAGGACAGGGGAGGCTGATGGGAAATGAGGAGCTAAGAGCACCAACAACAAGGAAGAGGAATGGTCCTGAGACCCACCCAGATGAAACTGTTGGAATGGGTATGAACTGTCTGTCGGTTGAAGTGCTAAAAGCCAAACAACAACAGAACCAAACTCTGGACCGAAATGGGTCCCCCAGACTGTCATTCTTCCCTGGAGCAGAAAGTCTCATCTTCCTCCCACGCAGCGGCTGGTGGTTTTGAACCTCTGCCTCTGCGGATGGCAGGCCAGTTTGTTCCCTCCCGCACCATCAGAGTCCTCCTCTGGTGGAGTGCTTCTCCCCCTGCTTTACCTCCGTCTCCACCCCGCCCCCTCCCTGTGTTTGAACTTGCTTCCACCAAAGCGGCTCGCCCTGGGCTCCTGGGTCCTGTGTCGGAGACTGGGAGCATCACAAAGACGCAAATGTGTGTGTGGTTTGTAACTGTGCTGGGTCTTCAGTTCTTAGAAAGGTACTCGATAAACATGTGCGGGGAGGGGAAGGGGAAGAGAGGAGGGGGTCTGATGGGCATGGTCCCCGCAACGCATTCTAATAGGCCTTCATGAAAGAAAAAGAGTTTATTTTTGACGCAGGCAGGCAGGTGGGGGAGGTATCCTCTCTCTCACACACACACACACACAGGCCGTGCTCCCACAAAGCCGGGGTAACCGATCGGAAGACGAAGATGAGAAACGACCCACTTGCTGGGGTGTGAGCTGCCGGTGTCCCCCACACTCCGCCTGAAGAACCCCTTTGTCCCCTCCCGGCAAGACACCTGATGCCGGCAGATATCGGCGGCCGGTGAGATTTCGCCAGAGCGGCGTCCAGAAACCACCTCCCCCTCACATTATTGTTTATTCCTGAAGCCTGACACAAAGGCCCCTTTCTCATCTCAGCACCCGGTTCTCAAACGGGGTGGATCTGAATGACCGGGAAAGCTCCGCCCGCCAATCCCAGCTCTCACACCGCTGACAGCCGCGTGTGCCCCACAGAGATGAGTCACCGCAGAAGAAGATTCTTAAACGTTTGATCAGAAATCAGATCCGGGTTCATGCCCCCGCCCCCGCCCCCGCTGCTGTTAGCTGTGCCAAGCTTATCAGGACGGTCAGAATCCCACGAGCACGCAGCAGGGCCGCCGCCCCGGCCTTGCAGAAGCACGTGGCCCGGTCGGTCTTTCTCCGGCCTCTGGAAGGCTCAAACCGCCAACCTTTCCGTTAGCACTTCATCGAAGCTCACCCCACATCCACAGGTCAGGGCACTGCCGCGCTCTCCAGTGGGCTGGAGAGCCACACAAGCATGAGTCTCGCCAACCGGAGGAACTAGATGGTGCCCGGCTGCCCCGGTCGCCTGTCCGGCACAGGGGCCCCAGGAGGTCCTCCGTGGGCGGGAGGAAAATGAGCAGAACATGGTCTCGGGAAAAGAAACCAGCCTTCATAGATTGGTGGGACGCCTCACCCCTCACCTCAAACACCGACAGCACTTACCCGTCAGGCCTGGCGCTGAGCTCAGTCCCCCGGGGTGAGAATCATCCACCACTGAGGGTCAAGGTTCAGAACATCGGGGGAGGGGGGAGGAAGGATGCATCGTGGGGGTGGGCAGAACCGCAGTGGAGCAGTGGAAACAAAAATCAGTATGAACCGCTGGATGGACAACGGAAACTCTCCTTTGAAGCCCCACCGCTAATGTGGTGTTTGACCTCTGGATGCCCTTGATCCCCAAAGAACACCAGGACAAAGACGCTTGCAGAGAAATCCGGGAATGGGGGAGGGATGGACTCCTGGGGTGTGGGGGAGGCGGTGGAAGGCGAGTATGATGGTGGTTTAAAAGGTTGGATCCAGTGATGATCTGAAATGCAGACCTTCACCCCATTCGCAATTTCAAATGCGTTCAATAAATGAACATCCTGAACGGGTGGGGGGCCTTCCAGATGCCCACTGAACCCCTGCTCAGCCACCTTGGCTGCCACCCATGATTGACCCTTGAAAAGTTGCCAACAGTGGCGGCTGCACTTAAGCTCAATTGTGCCCAGAAGACTCGGGTGGGATCTCGGGCCCTGCCCGGTGGAGCTCTGGAATCCGACAAGGCCAAAACGCTGTCCTGGGGGACCTGCCGGCCCCCCCAGACCCGTCTTTGCATTAGGTGACGTCTGTGCTGTCGACGACGACGACGACGATGATGGAGAAGGAGAGTGGGGCTCAAGGTGATCCAGGGTGAGGTTGCTGACCCACAGGCGGGCAACACCCACCCACCCAGCAGCGGCACAGGAGAGAGGCCCAGCGACCTGTCTCGGGAGAGACGCTGTCTGCACCTGGGGGCACGGTTCCCGGGGCTGGGGGCTCAGGACCAGTCTTGGGGGAGGTCAAGGTCAACTGGCATTACATGGTGCACAAAGTCTGCATTCCCCTTCATTAAGCAGTAAGTGGGGGGGGGGGGGTTCCTCGAGCTTGTGAGTGGCCCTGTAAGGCCCCACTACTGGCCGGTCCTCACCAGGAGGAGAGAAGTGCGTTGTCGAGTGGAAATGACAAGAACACCGTCTCCACAACCTTGGGGCCGGAAGAACTAGCAGGTGTTGGCAGCCCGGTCAACCGCTCTGAAGGAGATGTCGCGAGAAGACTTGGGCAGCAGGGAAAAGAAATGGGAAACTAAAGGCCAGGAAGGAGGATCCCCCCCCCCACCACTGGCTAGCAGAAGCTGGTCACCCTCCTCACTGGGTGGCAGAGGCTGGGGGGAGTCTTGCATCTCCGGTGACCCTTCCAATCTGGAACTGACCTCACCCGGCGGTTCAATCTTCAGCCAACCAAGGGACAGGTCCAGAAGGGAACGGCCACAGGACCCGAGGGGGCACACCTCAGAATGAGCTCAGACCAAGGGGTCAGCCTGTCCCCAGGGGCAAAGGTCAGAAGGATGACAGATCGGAGGAGGAAGAGAAGCGGGGAGGGGGGGGCGGGCAGATATGGGGCGCTGACAGTGCTTTTCAGACCATAAGACGCACCTGACCATAAGACACACCCAGTTGTTAGAGCACAGGAAAACAAGGGAAAAAATATTCTGAACCAAATAGTACCAGCAATGTTCTGGGTTATTACACCTTCGAATCATAAGACGCAGCCTCATTTGTCCCCCACTTTTGGGGAGGAGAGTGTCTTATGGCTTGAAAAATATGGTGTCCCTCAAAAACCAGGAGGTCCCCACAGATATGGGGAGGGGTCACTTTTTGTTGTTCTTAAGCAAGAAAAATCGATCCTTTGGGTGGGGAGGGGGGCAGTGTGTGGGTACTGCCAGGAAGCTGGAAACACAGCCGCCATGCTTTCAAGGGAAAGTGTTAGTCTTCACGATCAACACACTGTCAGCAGGCCCAGCCCAGCTCACGGCAGGGCAGAGTAGGCCTGTCCCCGTCGTTTTCCAAGGCCGTATGTCTGGACCCAAGCACACTGCCACCTCATTCTTCCGCCCAGCCAAGGAAGGAAATACTGTCCCACCAACCTTCCAGGTGGCAACCACGGTCACCCCCCTGAAGACTAACTTCTCTCCTAATTAAAAGAGGATTCCCTCACACCCTGCCTCGAAGGGGCTTCATATGTTTGAGCAGAATGTTTCGGTCAGTCAGTCAGATTCTCTCTACATACAGACTCCTGCTGGCCCCAGAGAAAGAAAATTGAACAGCCGTTCCTTTGGAGAGCAGATGTTTCGCCTGGGGAGGGCATGTCCTGTTTAACCTAGGGGCTTCTGCAGTCCCCAGACACAGCCCCTGGCCACCCAGCTGACGGGGAATCCTGGGTAGACATGCGGGGTGGTGTGGATCTGGGCCCCACGACTTTCTCTGGAACAGGGTTTCCACCCGAAAGTCACCAGGCCTTTCTTCCACAGCGCCTCTGGCTGGACTGGGACCATCAGCCTTCCCAGAAGCCAGGGGCGGGGAACAGCGGTCACCACCCTACCTCGAATCACATCTCCCATGGTCCAAATGGAGCCGTTGTTTTGTTTTTTTCCAGAGTGGAAAAGGATATCTTATCCCCCAACAAGCCGATACTGGCTGGCAGGATTATACACCTGACACCTGAAAACTTTACCTTCCTGCTTACCTCCCTGAGGCCCCCAGCAGGACCCCCGTGGAGTCTAATGTGGGTGCTGGCTGGCTCCCGGCTCTGCACTGTTCCTCCCCAAACACCGCCCCCCACCCCCAACAACAAAATCTCCTAAGACTGCCCTTGGTCCACTGTGACGGGAATGTCCATGTCCTCTAACGGCTAGCCGACAGGCTGGACATTCAAGTCGGGTCAGAGGGGCCCCAGGAGAAAGGCCGGTCAAATGGCTTAGGAAAACCCGGTCCCTGAAGCCCCGTGGGGCCCCCAGCTATAGGCTGAAGAGTTTGGGTTGGTCAGGGTGGTTGGGGGCCGTGCCCAAGGGATTGGTTTCTGTCCACACCCGCGGGCACATGGCAGACTATGGCCGGGGGCTCGCTGTTCCTCCCCCCTGTCAGGAGGTCTCTGGGCTGCTCAGACGTGGACAAACGCATGTCTGAGCTGTGGCCCAGAAGCGAGGGGAGCTGAGGGTGTCCCGGGGACAGACACAACAGCCTTCCAGCTCGACCTGGCACAGGGGCCAGCAGGGTCACAGAAAGAAGACCCGGGGCAGAAGCCTGGTGGGAGGGAGGAGGAGGGAGGGGCTGGCCAGACAAACCCGGGGCATTTGTGCACCGGAGAGCAGGAGGATGCTGGGAGTTTCAGTCTCGGGCCCCAGAGAGCGAGCCACTCCCTCCCAGCGACCGCCATTTCCGACAGACAGAAAGGTCCTCCCCACAGTTCTGTGGGCCAGGCTGGCTGTCCAGCGACGCCTGATGTTCTCAATGCAGACTCTCACAGACACCCACAGAGGAGGGTGAGCAGGGTGCTGGGAGCCCAGTAACAGAGTGTAATTCAACAACAGGTATCCCGGGACCCCGGCAGTTGTGTGCCCCCCCCACCTTTTATTTCTTCCTTTTACCTAACTGCACCACCTTACGAGTTGTTTGCGTTGGTTGCAAACACAATGACCTTTCTAGAGATGGAAATACGAGACTGCCCAGTCACCTGGGTGCAAATGAAAGCCCCGCCCACTTCTCCCTCCCCCCCACCATACTGGCCCCCTTTCTTCTTAAGACAGAGACCCTCAGGACCCCTGGCACCTGAAGAGCCTGGGTCCGTTTTAACGCATGTGATTCTGATCCCGAGGGGGGGACGGCATGCAACAAGCCCAGACTGCTGGAGCCCAAGTGGCGCAGAATCAACCGGACCTGAAAATGCGTGCCAGCCAGCAGCACGGCGGGAAGCAGCCCCATCTGTGTGCAAAGCTCCACACCTCAAAATGACACAACCTCAACTCCACCAAGTCGAGGCGGCTCCCAGGGACCCCACAGGACGGAGACTGCCCCTGGGGGTTCCAAGGCTGGGACTCTTGGGGAGAGCAGAAAGCCCCATCTTTCTCCCATCAGAGCGGCTGGCGGTTTTGAACTGCTGACCTTGAGATAGGAAGCCCGGCACTAGCCCATGATGCCACGAGGGTTCTTGACGTTACAGCCCTGGAGATACGGGCAATCTTACGACAGTTCCCCTGGCCAACTTCCTGACGTCTGTGCTGTCGGCGCACACCTGGCCGCCTCTTGAAAGCACGAAAACAATCTTTACTGGGGAAGAGGTTGGTAAAAGAAGCAGCCGCAAAAATAAGTAGTGTTTCCACAGCAATGCTAAGGCATCATAAGCCCCCCCCCCCCCCAGGCCCTTCATCCAGCTGGGGCCGCATCCGTTACCTGTCTTTCTTTTCACGACAGACAAGCAGACCACTCAGGGGCAAGTGACTTCCCACCAAACACCAGTTTGCAAACATCTAACTCTGGGGCTGAGCCCCGGTGGCCTAGTGCTTTTGTGCGGGACTGCCAGCCCACAGGGTTGACGGTTCAAATCCAGCAGCAGCTCTCCAGGAGCCAGGCTGGGCTTCCTACCCCCACCAGGGCAGTGATGCCGCAAAAACAAAGCAGCAACAGCAACAACAAATCTAACTCTGTTTTGCGGATTTCCCCCACTCCGCCCCCCATGGGAAATTCGATCGCGTCCAAATGCAATGACCAAAACATAATAATAAAAATACAATGACCGCTTTGGGTATTCCTTGAGAGTTTTGGGGAAAACTGACATGTGAACATGAACTAGGCATTCGTTCAAAGACGACACACCCGTGCCGCTGTGCCCGACACAGTACAATGTCAAGTGTTTCCCACCTGCGGGAATAGCCATTAATCCACTCTTCCTAACAGAGGATGTTGCAGCTGCTGAAATGTACCTTGCATGTGGGATGAAACATGGATAGGATAGGAATGACCCTTTTCCCAGTTCAAAGATGGTGGGCCCTTTTTGTTTCCCTTCCCTCCTTTAGAAACCGGGTCACGCATTCAGAACTCTAGATTGCAGCCCCTCAGCTGTTCCCCAGAGCGTTGATGGGGACACCTGTCCAGAGGAGCTCCCAGTTTCTCACGGGGGACACAGATGTTCCAGGTGGGCAGGGAGGGCAGCCAGGCAGGGGAAGCTTTCGGCAAAGATCTTGGGCCCCGTGCAGGGCGGCTTTGGCACTTTCCGTCTATTTCTCTTCAACAGCAAGCCATGCAGCCTGGCAGGACCGGAGCCTGGAGAGCTGAAGTACTTTGGGGTGCGGGGAAAGGAGATCAGAAACCTCCCCTGAAAATGTCTCCTTTACCTGAGGGTGGTGCGAGGACAGGCTGGGGACAGGGGGGGTTGAGGGAAAAAAATAATAACCCTTTGCTTTTGAAAATTCATTACCAAGGCAGGCATGTAAGGGAGGGCGGGGGGAAGGGGGGAGAGAGACAGGGACAGGACACTAGCACAGAAAGAGTCCCATTTAAGGAAGGGTGGTTTGCAACCCATGACACCTTTCTGTGGGTCTGCAGAAACTTTGGTTTTGATTTCTCCGAGGATTCCTAAAAGGACACTTTTCCCAAAGCGGGGAGGGAGCTAATCCACCATGGGTCCTGTTCATTGGGTACTTACAAAAAAAGCAAACCCAAACCAAACCAGGGCAGGCTACTCATTCAGCCAGACATTTAAAATATCAGAGCCCACCCTCCGCTGAAGATCAAAGCACCGTCCCTGGACCCTGCTGGGACTCCCAGAAAGGTTTGTAGTTTGCTCCGGAGGCTCTGGCCAAGTGCCGACTGATGTGTGTCCTTGGGGGGTCCTACTTTGCAGTGGAAGTCAGCAAGCTCACCCCCAGCAAGGGGCGGGGCCGGGGCAGACAAAGGTGTTTCCCCAGGAGGACAAGTTCGGAGGAGAATGCCGCGGTGGAGGCAGCCACACCAACAGGACAGACGGACGGACTGACGGAGCTAAGTTGTGCTGAAAGAGCCTGTTGAAATCAAACCCCTTTCTCCCCAGGGCTGCGCCGGGGCTCCCGAGCACCGCGGCCCACTTCAAGAGCTGGCAGCGACTGGTCTCCCCTGTTTTACTCAGCCTGTAAAAAATGGAGGGCCAGTGCCCAGGCCGCCTCGGGTCTCCCGGGGTGACGGGGTTCCCCAAAAGTCAGCCATCAAAAACCCTCAGGAGCACACTTCCGTCTGAAGGATCACAGGAGGGTCTTCCCTGAAGTCGGATGGTCATGGGAGTTGTATGGGCCCCCAATGGAATTTAAAAAAAAAAAAGGGGGGGGGGAGAAAGGAGCTGGTACCAAGGGACTCAAGTAGAAAATATTTGGAGATGAGGATGACAACGTGTGTACAAATGTGCTTGATATGGAGGAGGAGGGAGTAAATGTCATGGGAACTGTAAGTGCCCCCAATAAAATTGTTGGGGAAAATTTTTTGGAAATGAAAATGAGGGGAGGAAGACAGAGGCTCTCCACACCCTGCCTTGCCCAGAGTTTACAGAGTGACCGTCTCAGAAACTCCAGAGGGAGTGTCCGGCCTGTCCTATAGGCTCATCCGCTTGACAGCGGTGTGTCTGGTTTGAGTTCGGGGAGAAGCAAGGACAGTCGCTCAGCATGGGAGGGGGGGGTAGAAATCCTCCAGAGCCTCAGAGCTGGGTCCTATGTTCTCCAAAAGCTCCTCGGAAGCCAGGATAGGGGGGCAGACATCCTGGAGCCCCAAGAGCTGTAAGCAACAGGTTAAAAAGGGAAAGAGGAGGAAGCAGGACCCAGGGCAGGCAAGGAAGGGTTGAGGGGGAGGAGGGCGTGAGGGAGAAGGCAGAGACTGGTCCACAGGCAAGCAGGAATGGATTTTTCTGGGCTCCTGGCCTCCTCTCTGTCAAGAGAAAGTGCAACCTTCCCAGAAGGGGGCACAGAGGGCTCCCCAGACTTTGATTTATGAAGATGGACGCCCTTTGCCTCTGTAAAGCTGTTAGCAGAAAGTGCTGACTGGCTGCGGGCCCGGAGTTTCTCATCGATGCTCTCTGATTGTATTTTGCAAACAAAATGCCTGCTGCTTGGTAACATTTCACTTGAGCCTGACCTTCTCCCCCAAAGTTATTGCTATCGGATTCGATTTACACTGTCCTCCCATGATTACTGTAATCTTTTACAGCCGGGGGTCCATCCGTCAGGGCACAGAGCGCTGACTGTGGGAGCAGAGAACCAGCCCTGCGCAGATTTATAGCCCCAGAGAGGGGCGGGAGCTGGCTGGGGGGCCTTTGGAGGGGAGCATCCGGACACAGCCATTTTCTGGATGCAAAGACACTTCTATTTCTGCCAACCTCAGTCCTCAGACCCCACCAAAGTCAGGCAGCTGGGTGACGCACCCCATCGTGCCTCCTCTCCATCTGAAGAATGCCACTGGGGCAGTTAGGGGGTGCAGGGAGATTCGGGGTCCAGTTGCCAGTTGAAATAAGGTCGTTGTGTTAAGTCCCTGTTGTGCTGGGCTGGCTCCTGATGACCCCATCCTTGGAACAGCACTGCCCTTACCTAGCGTGGGACCTGTGTGCCACAGAGGCCCAGGCCTGTATCCCCAGGCACTTCCGGGTGTTTGAGGGTCAGCCTTCTGCCATCGCCCCAGCGCAGAGCCAGCAGTGCCCGTGGGCCTCCAGCGCAGTCCTTTAAATGTGAATTTCCGACCCACACGGGGAGTCGTGATGTGTGTCTGGTGCGATTCGTTTTTTTGGTTTGTTCAACTCCAATCTGGGGAGGAAGCGGGGCGCGGGGGGGAGCAGCGCGCAGAGCACGGCAGAGGCGGACCAGAGCGGCAGGACCCCAGGGAGCGCTCAGGCGCCAGCCTGGCCGCTCCAGAGGCTCGGCTGCCCGGGATCCCAGGAGCCCGGTCCAGCCTTTCCCAGTCCCGGCGACGGCAGCGGCGTGGGGTCCGGCAGCGGCATGGGGTCCGGCCGCGGACCCACTCGCCTCTGCTGGGGTCCTGGGGGGTCCTGGTCGCTGCCTGAGGTCCTGCGCTCCAAGGCGTGGTCCCTGCCCAGTGGCGCGGCGCCCGGGCGCGCCTGGCACCAGTGAGTTTGGAGGTGACCTTCTCCCCGTGGCGAAGCTTCCTGCTTTTGGGGTTGCTTGCTTCCATCTTAAAACCAGGGCTGGGTTTCCCTCACATTCCTGTCTTCTTAAAGGAGAGTTGAGGTCTTCATTCCCACATTTCCGTTAGCGGTTGGACTTTAGGCCTGCGCGCCCGGGTCCCTGTACCAACCATCGACCTTGCAGGGGGACCACTTTAAAAACCTAATGCATGAAGTCGGATTTCCAGAACACGTTATTCCCCCCCTAAAGCAGGCTGGGCTGGGCACAGAGTTTGGGGGCAGGGGGAGACGGAGGGGAGCAGGAGGCAAAAAGAAACGCCGCCGTTTTTCTAAATTCCAACTTCTCCTTTGGAGAAACGGCCCGGTTTCGATTTCATTTTCCTTTAAAACCATTTGGAGGTGAGTGCGTGTGGCGATTTCTCAGGACTGCAGGGCGAAGCTCTGTAGCATCCAGGGACTTCAGCCCAGGGTGGTCCCAGAGGTCCCACCGGTGACTAGTGAGGGGTGGGGAAGGGAAGCACCCGTGGCGGGCCGATATCACCTTGGTGGTGACCTGAACTTCCCTGGGCTCCCAGGACTGGTTCTGGCCAGGATGGAAAGATCCTCTTGCCCCTGCTTCTCAGGACGTTTTAGGGGGGAGGGGTAGGCCAGAGGAACCTCAGAATTAAATCTTGGATCAAAGGATGTTCCCTTGGCTCTTCCCCTCCACCTCAGCCAGAGAGGATAATGAAGGAATTAGAACAATTTATCTATAACCCCAAAGAAACGCTTGCCACCAGAGCTTGAAGAGTTTTCCTGCACACACAGGAAAACTATCCGTAAAACTCACAGCTCCGATAATCTACATGTATTCAATCCCAATTGAATTAAGGAAAATTAAGGAATTAAGGAAAATCACAGTCCCCTTGAAAGGGATTTTCCATGCAGGTGTAAGGCCTGAAATCCCCGAGGGTGGGGATAGTTACTATATGGGGCACCTGAGGGGTGGAGATTTGAATCCAATTATAGGAGCCTCGGAAGAAAGGCCTGGTGGCCCACGGCTGAGAAACCAGTCACAGAAAGCAGCTATCTGAAGCGCAGCCCTGCTTTGACCTTCGTGGGATCGCCGTGAAGGGAAGGCAACAGGAAAGTCACTGGTCTGGGTCCAGTATAGGGCACAGCCTTGGTAGAAGACCCGCCGTGGTGGCTTTCAATGAAGTGAGCCGGCCTGAGAGCTACAAACCTGGGCTTGAGTTCCTGTGAGGTTTCTTCAGCAGCTGCCCGAGTTCAGGAAACTCACATTCATTCTCCTGAAGGGCTCCTCTGGTTTCTCTCTCATGGATTTCTGGAGAAATCCTGTGTTTATGTATCCGCTTCTGTATCCAAGTGGGGGAATAAACCCTCTCTCCAGAGCTCTGGACCTTAGGGGTCTCTGCGTGCTCAAAGGCCAGCCTGATGTTCACAGTGGAACGTGACCATTCGTTTGGAGGAAGGACATGTCCAGCTTCTTCACGGACGTGTGGACCTGTTCCACCTGCCATTCCAATACGGCTGCCCTTCCTCTCTGTGCAGAAGAGCCAGGAGTATCAGGTGTGCTTCCGAGTATGCCTGGTATGTCACTTGATAAAAACAAATGCAACCCTCAGTCCCGGCTGGTCAATTCTGAGCCTGGTGGCCCACATGTGCGGGCGTGGGGCTGGGCCCCGCAGCATCCCCCAGGACTGGGTTTTCAGAAGGAGACCTTCAACTCTGTGAAGCGGCAGCCTGTCAGCGCAGATGCAGGGAGGTGGCAAACAGGTGGAGCAGACACAGAACCAGGACTCCAATTTTCTCTCATCCAAACCTCGACTGGACAATTAAACCGCTCCCCCCACCCCCCACTGCCTCCCATTTGGATGGACTGGTAGTTGACTTTCTACGTTTAAGGAATGAAATGATGGCAGGGACTCAGCAGAAACAGGAGGCCTGGTGTCGTGTGAAATGCCAGTGGCTGCTCTGCAGCGGGCCATGGACAGCACCCTGGCCTCTCCTGGGAGCAAGCCTGGCATCCCTGCAGGCTTATGGGGAGAAAGGAGGAAGAGTCCAGTCTACAGGTCTCCCACATCCCTCTCTTTTTAGAGACTTTCCAGATGTTTTGGGGACTCCCTGGATGCTGAGAGAATGTTGCCAAGCCCCAACAACAGGACGGGGTGATGGCACAGGGTCTGAACCGAACCTCAACTTCCACAAGCACCCCAAGGCCCTGTTATAGGGGAGCTTCGAGGCTGGCAGGCGCCCCAGGTAGTGCTCAGTTGTTCACCCAAAGGTGGGAGAGTTCACACCTGTCCAGACGTACCTTAGAAGAAAGGCCTGGCCATCTACCTGCCTCAAATCAGCCCTCCGAAATGCTGTGGAGTCCAGGTGTGCTCTGACACACACGGTGGGGTTGCCGTGAGTGCAGGTGGCTGCCCTGAAGGTCACTATGGGTGTTCTTTGTTTGATTTTGTTTCGTTTTTTACTGAGGAACTAGCTACTGGAAACTGCTTTCACTAGAACTCCTGTGCCGCCCGCCCACCACATGGGGAGAGAGGGGCTGGGCAGACTGGGAAGGGAAAGGTTTGGGGCAGTGACCCCCTGATCAGTTTTCAGAGGTCACACGCCAAACTCCCCTTGCCTCTCGTTCTAACTTGAGAGCGGAGAAACAGACCACGCATCCTCCAGCGTCCCACTCAAGTGGGTTGGGTCCACCAATATGAAGAGATCAGGCCTCGGAGTGAAAGACAGACAGCTTCGGACACAACTGAAGAAAGAGCTGCAGATCCAAAGGCCATGGAACACACACACACACACACACACACACACACACACACACACACCCCCTTCAGCAAACACCCTGTGTCAGGCTCCCTGTT
>PVJH01042309.1:0-14388 GCA_004026705.1 Nesogale talazaci
AAGATTTCTCATTTGGTTTATGTGGTGGAGGATAAGAAATGGAAGAAATGTTGAATTACCTTTTGTGGCAGTTATATAATTTTATGTCCACTTAAACACGCATGACAGTGTGAGTGGAATCCGCCTATCCGTTAGGTCACATCCTGAAGATGCCTCACTGAGAGTGTGATCTTTTCAGTAGGAGGACCCTGGCACCACCTTCTCTCACTGCCCCTTCACCTTCCTGCTTTTAAGACTCTGCCGCTGAATCTGAGACATGCTGGTGCCTTGCAATGTTCCCACTGATTTCATATCCACACAACTCTGCACCCACTGGTCCACGGTCTTTATGCATTCTGCATCATTGCATGTGGCTAGGTGAGTTTGAAGAGGAATTTCTGGAGTATCCTCAGAGTGATAGACTTGAGTTGGATTGGGCTGGGATGGATGCCTTTTCGACTATATTTACTTCTTGATATAAAGCCCTTTCTTAAACATAGATGAGTGTCACTGGATTTGCTTTTATGTATTTATCTAATAATCCATAGCAATCATAAATAATTTTTATTTGACTTACTTGGCCAGGAGACCTGGTAGTATATTCAACAGTTCACACCCAAAGCTCCTCTGAGGAAGAACAGCCAAGCTTTCTCCTCCTGCAAAGAATTACAGTCTCAGAAGCCCACAGGGGCTGAGTCGGAGTTGCTGTGAGTCAGAATGGACGCGATGGCATGGAGGTAGGTTTGGATGAAAAGTTTTATTGACTTTTTTTATATTTAAACTATATGTTTTAGTTCTCTTGATTTTATTGGTAAATATGTATTCTATTTTTATATTATTTATCTCCAGATTATGCTTCTGTGTTGCTTCAAATTTGAAATTTATATTTTAAATTGTCAAAACTGACTTCTATGCTGCTAATCTTTCTCATGTTTATAATTAATTTATTCATGTATGTACTGAGCTAACATGCACAAGGTGCCATTCTGGGCAAGAGATATATTAGAGGAGAAGATAAAAAAACTCATTAATATCGGGCCCATCCTAACCCATACTGACATTATAGGAAAGAATCAAATTGTTCCTCTGCATTTATGACTGAAAATGTTTACAGACGTTTCATCTTTCTCCAACAGAGAGCCTGGTGCTTTCAAACTGAACGAGATTGTGGTTAGTAATTGAACACATAAGGCACCTGATCCAATAGAGGTATTTTTATGAATAGGAAGAACCAATAATAAGGAAATTATTAAATAAGCAAAAAAGTTTAAAGAGTATCATGTGTTTTGAAGAAAATAAGCAAGAAAAGCAGATACCTGACTTTAAAAGGAAAAGGCTTCTGGAAAATATTTTTTTTTACTTTTATTGTAAATTAGGAGAAGGTTCACAGAGATGAGCATCAGTTTTTCACTTAACAATTCATGAACATTCAGATTCAACTCATCCATTGCAACCCCTTCGATGCAACCTTCCTCCTCCCACTTCCTCCTTGTCTTGCTTAGCATTTCTCCTTCTTTCCTGGCTCTCTACACGCTGGCCTTGGGTAGATGCTGCCATTTGGGTCTTGAATGATTGATTATACTAACGTGGAGGTGAGTTCAGTTCCAGACCCGGAAGATAAAGGTCAGAGTCTTAAGGGTCTAGGCAATCTCTATTCAACCAACATAGCTGTAAGCCTGGTCTTGTTACGATTTTGAGTTCTGTTCCACACTTATCTCCCACTCTGTTCCGTACCTTCTAATATATTCATTTTTCAGAACAGATGGTTGTGGTAACAGGGCACCATCTAGTTCTTCCAGTCTCAAGATTATGCAAACATGCTTTCATGGAACATGAGTCCATTGAACTAACTGTTCCATGTGTTTTTCCATTTTCATCACTCTTAGTTCTTATGTATGGAGACAGACAAATAGGTTCCATTTATATGGCTACCCATTGTTTTTAAAGACCTCAGTTGCTACTCACCAGTATATAGAACATATATAGGATATAGAAAATCACCTTTTGGGCAGAGCTCCAGTGGCGTAGTAGTTGAGTGCGGGACTGCGGCCCGTGGGCTTGGTGGTTCAAATCCAGCAGCAGCTCTCAGGCGCAGCGCCGAGTAGCTCCCATGACCACTACAGGGCAGTGATGCCCCCCTCAAAAAAAAAAGAAAAAGAAAATCATCTTTGTGAATATAATGATAATTGACCTTAATGTCCTCCAAAACTACGTTTCAGATCCCCCAGATTCAGTGACTTATTCTCTCAAAGTGTTTGCTTATGTCCAATAAATTTTCATAACTTGATCCCCTGTAACCTGCACCATCTTCATTCATATGTATAACAAAATTAATACACATACTCAAATATTCTCTGTCAAATATATATGTACTTGTGGGTATGGTCCCATTCTTCTTCTCCTCCCTGTTCAGCTTGCATATCTATCCAAGTATGTACTCATAGATCCCCACTGGTGCAGAATTCTATATTTAACAGTATTTGCCACTGAAATTCTTTGAAAACAACTCAATGTCTAGCCTCATAAAGTTCTGATGAAGAGAACACAGGAAGTGAGAAACGCTTGAGGTAGACATGGTCTTGGAATGCTGGAATAATGGAAAGAAAATCATTGAGGGATGATAATAATAGTGAGAAATAATAGATGGTAAAGTCAAAGTAAGCTTGTGATGCTTAGGGAGTATGTCAACTAGACTCTCCTAGTAAGAGGTAGATTCACATTGGTCGATAAAATGGAAGCTTGATGACACCTCCTTGGGATGTGGCCTTTGGTATAAGAGCATGATAAAACAAATCATTTCTTTCTTCCACTTTACCTTCCTTCTCACAGGAACATCACTGGGACTCTGTTCTGCGTCCAGAAGCATCCCACATGGAGCTTGAGAGTTGTTGATGCCCCTGCAGTGCTTCCAAGGGCTTTGGATCCATGTGAGTCTGCACTCTGCCTGTGCTTGCATTGCTTTCCATGTCACTTTTTTATGCCATTAGCCTACAGCTACATAAATCTGAAGAGGTCCCAGCTAGCATTGAGTTAGACTGGGCTGGAGTATCTTCTTGGTGTCAAGTTACTTCTTGATTTAAGGTTCTTTCTTGTCCATAGAGTGACACTGGTTTGTTTCTCTAGACAACCCAGTCTAACACAAATAGTCCTGAGCCATAGGAAGACATTAATCAAGCTTGAACATTTAAGTCATTCTAATGGCTTTATAGGAATGTATTGAAATAAGGCAAGAGTAATTCATAAAAGACCGACTAGAAGACTGTAGATAGTAAGAGAATATAGGATTTGAACCAGAAGAGTATCACTGCAAATGGTGAAAACTGAAGAGTCTGGATTAATCTATAGAGTAAGGTTGACAGAATATGTTGATACATTGGTTGTAGGAGTGGAGGAAGATAGAATCCTAAAACAAACTCTTATTTTTTGTTTTTGTTAGTTTACTGGAATGTGGGCACATGGTGGTGTCATCAACTAGGAATAAGGAAACAATATATATTCTAAATCGACCATCAAAACAATGTTAACTCATAGTGTCTCTATAGGACAAGATAGAACTGCCCCCTGTGAGTTTTTGAGACTCTTAACTCTTCACTAGTGTAGAAAATCCTGTCTTTCACCCATGGAACAGCTGGTGGTTTCAAACTGCTGACCTTACAGTTAGCAATCGAATGAGTAGCCAATACACAAGAAGGGCTCCTAAAGAAAATAATATAAAGGCATAAATACAGTGAAAACAAAGATTTGTTTAATTAGCAAATTTGAGATAACAATTATTGCAATGATTTCAGATGTCCAGTGAGCAACTAGAAAAAGCAAATATGACATTCAGAAGTCAGGTGAGGCAATTAATTTATCTGGAGGAGTAGCTGCTGGTTTTCAACTGTGAGTCTTGCCATCAGAAACATAATGTGTAACAAAGACTCCCTTAGTTTAGAGTCATCAGAAAGTAAGTAGTAAATTATTCAGTATTTCACATCTCATATTCTTAAAATGTCTAACACTAAAAGTTGGTTAAACTTTCACAAGTTCATAATACTATTCATAAAATATAATGTTCTTGGTCAAGAAAAATAAATGTAGATTTCTCAGAAAATTTCTCAAGAAGGGTACACTTCTAATAAAATACCTGTGGGAATTTGTTTGTATAGCTTAACAAAAATGATTTATAACTCATGTGAAAGAGTAAAAAATATGTAAACATACAAATAAAGAGGAGAGAATAACTTGCCAAACAATTAAATGCTTTAATAAAATCTCAAAAATTACATGTGCAAGATTATAAGAAAAAAATGCAGCCTCTCTCTCTGGGGAATGGCCCCTACATAGAATTTGGTCTCTCTCGACCTGCACAGGTCTTTCTTCTTTTTCCTTCTTTGTTTTTCTCTATTTTTTTCTCTTTAATAAACTTGCTCTTTAATACAAAAAGAAAAAAATGCAAGGAACAGAATCAGAATCCCCAAGGAACTCTAATGCCCATAGTCATTTAGTATGTGATCAAGATAACATTTCAAATATGTTAGGAAAAGACAATATCAGTAAATGGTTGTATTAGCCCAGGTTCTCCAGAGAGCCAAATATATGTATATGTAGAAAGAAATTTATATCAAGACAATTATTCACAAAGTTGCAGAAGCAAGTAAATCCAGTCCAATTTCAAACCTGTGGGTCAACTGTTATGCTGACCTAAGGCTTCTCTGTATTCACATAGCTGAGTTGGTTGGTGGGGAGGTGGGGGGCTGATGAACCCAGAATCAGCAGGAATTCCACACAGTGCAGATGAGTGCAAGGCTAGCTGGTCAGACTTGCAACTTGAGAGACAAAGGAGTCTAAAGTCAGAAAGTCAGATAGCAGGCCCCCGTAGATCCAGACTCAGCAAGCTTTATGGAAGACTAACTGGCTCAAGCTCAAAGAACCAAAGTTCAATGAACCAGATGCAGAATCCAGAGCCAGAAAATGCCAGCAGGCTTTCCATAGCAACTATATATCTAGAGAGCAGGCCATACCCAACTGTATCAAATCTGTGACATCAATAAAGGGGTGGGGCTAATCTTAAAATTGCTTGACGGTTCACAACAGCTTCCATCATAGAACTGATTGCATTATGTTAGGTCACAGCATGAATACTTCAACTGCCAAGCCATTGAGTATCCTGACCCAGCCCACTTGACAACAATAACAACAAACTATCAAAAGTGTCTAGAGATAGCTGACAAAAGTTGAAAATGTAAAATTAGAAATACACATGATACCATACCACGAAATAGTTTCTCAAGTTATTTATGATTTAAATATAAAAATTTAAGTCAAAAAGTATTAGAAAAAATAGTACTTATCTGATCTCAGAGTAAAAAAGGGCTTTCATACCAGAACACAGAAAACTATTGCACATCGAAAAGAAATTTAACTTAGTAAACATTAAATATAGCCATAAAACAGAGAAACATGCCAAAAATATATGCAGATGTACTCTAGAAATGAAACATTTTAATTTATATGCAAACCAAAAGGGTTTATTGAAAAAATAAGCCACAAAATTAAAAATGAGAAATGATCATAGATCAATAATATGAAAAAAAACTCACTAATAACCAAAGGAATAAAAAATTAAATGGGGACAATTTTGTCTACACAATTGGTATTTATTTAAATTATAATTCCCAATATTATCACAGGTTCTAATAAACATTGATTTGCTTAGAGAGCTCATGGAGAAGTAAAGTAGCACAGCGTTTCTGATGAGTACTTAAGCAATACACGACAAGGAATTTTAAAGGATTTTTTTTAAAAAACAAATTATGGCATGCCCATTTAATGGACTAATAGGCACCTATTATAAATTAAATTTTGATTGAATACTTATGGAAAACCTATCCATAATATGTTTTATATTGTTACAAATAAGATGAAGAAAATTATGTTATTTTGTATTTTAAAAACCTATAGGAAGAGCATGCATATAATAATTTATATTTTCTTGCAATTTCTACATATTCATAATGAAATCTATTTTTGCATAATCAAACAATTTATTGATCTATTTATGTTTATATTCTTATTCAAAATTACTCTCAATGTACTATTTTATTTTACTTATATTCTTTGCTTACTTCCCCCAAAATTGTCAAGTGATTGGTTTTTAAGTACTTTCAGCACAGCTCAAAAATTATAGAAAGTTATTATGGGTTTAATAACTTTATTTTTTAACACCTAAAACTCAACCTGCACACTTTCACAGTAGTTATAAATGGATTATGAAATTAAAAGACTATTTTTTAGGTAGATAAAGGCATTTGCCACAGTCTTTTCATTTTTTCCTTAATTCAGGGATATGTAGTACATTTTGTGATCATAATCATATTCTTTTCTTCTATTCATGGATTTCTCAAGTCTTTTTCATAGACGCAAAAGAATGATAGCAATGATATAGAATTGATTGTTATACACAATAAATTATGTTTAGGTTTATTGAGATCAAATAAAATACATGAGATGTTTGACTGGAAAATGCCAGAGTTGCTATGATGTCATTGTCAGGCTATGACTCTGCTATCCTCTCTTCTCCGTTTATCTAAGACCAGAAATAACCAATGACATCGAATGTTCCACGTGCATTTTTTGTTGGATCGGGTATGCAAAGACTCCCAAAAAGTCTCTCCATGGACGTTTTATTATTCATTTCCTCTAGGTGGGGAAGTTCGAGCAAATAATGAACAGGTATTTGTCTTCTGGATCTTTACTATGGAAAGCCTGTTCTCTACCATCTTAGAGCATACGTCATAATGAGGCAATTAAATGATATCCCTCCACACTGTCTTCTCATGCTTGCCCTGTTCAAGTGTCCATAAATCAAAGTTCACATCAAACTTCATGAAAGGTTTTGATGACATCAAAAGCCTAAAGTGAAAACAAAACAATCACCCGCCAAGGTCGACAGATTGTGAGTCTGTCATAATGTAGCAATTAGAAATATACTTGAGAAGAATCTCCCCTTAGAACTGAGAACAAAGATAATGGGGTTTTTTGCTGGTTGTTTACTAAACTTATTTTTATCTTGTTTGTCTATAAATGATTTGATTATTGTTAGATTGGCCACTCATTGATAAAAAAAAAAAGCAGATATCGCTGTCTGTTGATCTTCTGCACACGTGCTTCATCCCATGGGGATAAAGTGACGCCAATGTATGGTCAAAGTATTTCTCTTCCAATTTACAGTCTTCAGCCAGCTGAGGTAAAGCTTCATCGATCTTCCTTAATCACTTGGGAAGAATGCTAAATAAAGGGTTATCCTCTTTCTTTAAATGATATGAATTACTTACATTAGGAAGCATTATAAATACTCTTCTATTTATCTACCAGACACGCATACCCTCTTTCCCCCCACAGAATTGCCATTCCTGCGCAACCTATGTAATACTTAATGATCTATTCCTTAAGTAAAATGGTCAAATACAACTTCTGCATTTTAATAGTGCTTTTAATTAAATTGGATATTATTTTAAGAAATACAGTTATAGAAATTTTGTAAAACTCAATACCAATTGACTTTCTGAAAATGGTAACTGCAGTAGATATCATGTATATATAACAAAATAATCAGATCTTTAATTTTTTAAGTAAAAACAATAAAATCACAAAAATATTCAGTGGTCTTTAATATGGTTTGCAAAGGCTATTTTGATATGGTAAAAAGAACACAACACTCAGATTTCAAGTATTCACTTTCTGTATGACCATGTAGAAGCTATTTTACACTCTTGGTCTTAATTTCACTTTTAAGTAACCATTTGCATATTTATCTCTCTAAGATAGCTTTCCAAACTAAATGGAATCTTATGATCCTATACATCTCTAGATTTTTTACAGTCTCCGTAATTTTTAAATCTTATTTGAACCTCACAACCCATATTATAAACTACATCTGCCAGATAAGGAAACAGCATCAGAGATCTAAACAAAAGAGCTAGCAAAAACAACTTCTGAAACTTCAGATTCCAAATTGATCATTCTTTCCACTGAAACACCTGTTTCTCATATAGTACTGATATTCAGACATCTGAAATTGCATTTTAAATGCATTATATTAGCTTCTGAGAAAAGCATACAGTTTCTATTTTGTTTTGGCAGAGTAAATTCTCGAACTTTAACATGAAATTGAACAGGTTAGGAAGAGGCCCCAAGTCTATGAAGGATGTCAAAGTGAAATATTCTTCAGGCTTTGGGTTAGTCTGAGCAGATTAGAGGAACAAATTTTAGACATGTATATGGATATAAGGGTATGGTTTATATATAAGAAGAATAAGACATTAAGAAAGCATCCCAACCCAGTCCAGTACATAGTCTTAAGTCCAATATTAGCCCATATGCTCGATACCAGTCAATAACATCTCCTTCTGACTCAAGAAGTCACAGGCCAGAGGGTGCAGAATCCCAGCGCTGGCAGGGGTTTCCCCAGGGCTCCTCACTTCCAGGGCTCAGGGTCCATCAACAGCATCCAGTGGTGGCAGAAGCAACACATCGCTGGCAAGGGTCCCCATGTGGCCTCTTCAGCTTCAGAGGTCTGGTTCCATCAGGATAAGGCCATGTGGCTTCTCCTCCGGCTCCTCAGATGCTGCCATCTTGTCTTGTCCAGGATTCATTGTCTCTGAGATTAACTCCCAACAACTGGGGAGATAGCTTCTCATCTTTATGATGGAAATATTGCGAGATTTCCCAAACGTATCAGGAGAAAGCCATGCCCACAGAGGCCTCATTGGCTACTCAATGGCTATCTCCAAATTCACAGGCTAGACTCCACCCCTACATCTCAATCATGAAATTAATATAAGGACATTACCACCACAGGCTTTATATAATCTCTGTAGATAATCTTCAAACATAGTAGATCTTCACACAGATCATTGAAAGTCAGTTGCATGTAGTTGAAGTATGATTGGTGGCTTTAAAATCTCTCTTCTTTTGCTGCCTTTGTGCCCTACATTCTGGAAAGAAGTTTTGTATATATGGCAAGAGTCTGAGGCTAGGCAACTGACAGTTTTCAAACCAGTTAAACCATGAGTATTAAAAGGAAGCATTAACCTAAAAATACTTACCTGCAACAAATGGCCTTTAAGCTTTCATCCGTTTCCTTCTTTTGCCTTATACTATACATACTGAGATTTCATTAGTCCCAGTTTTACATAATTGTGAACCTCTTGCTTTGGAAATCACCTCCACTTCCAAATAGTAATTAACATTTTCATCTCTCTTGGTTCTCATTCATCTTCATGATACAGAGACATATCCCACTATCAGTGCAAGGCAATAAATATGTATTTCTACTATGTCTGATGAAATTTAGAATTATCTTTTTAGGGCACATAAATTCTATAATAAATTTAATCAATTTTAAGCACAACTGACTTTTCAAGACTGACTTACTATGGCCATACTTACAGTTTTGTTTGTTTTTCTTCCTATGAGGAAAAAATCCAATTATTAATGAAATATTTTATAAGTAATCTGGAAATAGACCCTATCCATAAGTATAGAGTAGCCCACACTCTTATTTTATTGATCGCTAGAATTTCAAATGTCAGGACAGTGTTTCCCAGAGGGGGTAATATCATCCAGTGGCAGCTAACTACTCTCCTGTCAACTTGAATGAATGGGTGGGGTGGAGTCTAGCCTGTCAATTAGGTCAGAGCCAATAAGGCCTTAGTGTGGGCATGGCCTCCTCCCGAGGATTATGGGAGCTCCTGTCTTCTTTCCACAGGTTGGAAACACTCTCTGCTTCACCTTCCTGTTGACAAGCCACATGGAGCCATGCTAATGCCAGCCAGAGCCCTGGAGATGCTTCTACTGCCACTGGATCCACAAGACTTTTCATCCACATGCCTGTGATCTTCCTACATTCAGCATCATTGCATGGGTTACATAAAGCTTAAGAGGAATTTATAGACTGGTATTGGGCATAGGAGTGAATATGAGGCCTATGGACCTGATCGGTACTGGGCCAGGATGTTTTCTTAATATACAACTTTTGTTTGATATAAAACTGTCTCTTACATACATGAGTGTTTCCGAATTGGTTTCTCTAGTCAATTCAGATTAACACACATCCTTTGGAGATGCTAGAATAATCCAGATACAAGCAGATATCAATACTGTATCCTGGATATGGGCTATGCTACAAATGTATTTCTTTGTTATGGATGTGCTAAGTAACTTTTATCTGAAATGGGGTTAGTAAGTCCAGTAAGTTTGGGAAACCATGTGCTAGAGTTTTTCCCAACTCGCTTAACTATATTCCAGCTGTCATTGAGGGTTTAAGAGTTTCTGCTCCCCACTATTAAAATTTCTCTGATGCTTACCAAAATCCCTCATCCATGTTAAAAAAATCTATTATTGATGTAAAAGCAATAAATTTGTATGCAAATACATTTGAGGTCACAGGTAAACCTAAAATAAGAGCTGTGAAAATCAACCATCACACCATTATGTGTTCAAATTCAAATGATATTATTTCTCAGAGTATCCTGCTACACGTATTGTAAATATGTTGAGTGAGATGTAGTTAACTATTACTGTAGATGCTGTTAGGTTAAAAATTTAATACCTTATCGGTTGATCTCCCTTTTGACTCATTTTAAATTTGTTCCAGTTTTTAATATTTTCTTCTTTTAATTTATTCATTATAAAGTTTCTTTCCTTTTTTCCAAAAGTTCCATGGACACATATCTTACACATCATATAATTCAACAGTTCAATCATTCAATCATAACTTGGAGAAATATATAATCATCCCCACATCAACTTTAGAGCATCCCCCCTCTCCATGGTTAAATTAGCCCCACAATGATTTATGTAATTACAATACATTCTATTGCTTCTTCTATACTTTCTTTTTGAATTTAGTTTTTACCTGTTTTATTTTGTTATCATTGCTATTTTGTATGTTTCACTGTATAGGAAATTCAGGATAGGTACATCTACAGTGGCAGAAACTGGGTGAATGGTTTCTTGGCGGAGGTTGGGGAGAAATGGGGAGCTGATAATAGTAAGTGCAGGACAGAAGAAAATGTTCTAAATTTTTGATATGCAATTATCTTTATTGCAAGGAAATTAATTTTCTGTAATGACCATCCATCTGCAATAGAGTTTAAAATCTATGAAAGCAGGGAAACACTATGTCTATTTACTATTATGTACAGATATTCTTCATATGATTAAACTATTGAATTATAGAATATGTGAATTTTATGCCAATAAAAATATAAATAGATACAGCCTTCTGGGCCATAACCCCTTGTTTGTTGTATTAGTATTCTGTACTCTAGGCCTGTGGCTATAATTCCATTTTGGCAGGAGTTCAAGTTACAGGATTAAGGTAGGGTTAAACCATGCCCTTAGCCAAAGGTATAAACCAAATCTTGCTACCTTTGTTTTCTTGATGGGGTATTTAAGACTACTTTACAATAGGGTGCAACTTAAGATAGCAACCATTCATTTTTCTAGGGCCTATGGTTAGCTGAAAGACAAAAACCCCACCACCAACAAAGCCACTCCTCAGTGTATAAATCATATGGGACCCAGAGAGAACTCTGAGGTATACTGGAGAACACATCTAAGATCCCTGTCTGAAATGGGAACCATCAAAACCAGATGCACCAGATACCATGGCACAGAAACTCAGAGGACCAGCACCAAGACGACAGGGTGCCTTCTGCTCATCTGGTTTGAGACTATGGGGCTATGTAAGTGAGAATAGCTTCCTACCCCAGGGAGGCAAAGAGACAACATATCGGAGAGTCTGAGGACCAGAGAGAAACTTGGCTGCTAGCTGAGGAGAGGTATTGCTTTGGACCTTAATATTTGCTGGTTCTGACTTGTAAACTATCTATATGATGAAAAAATGGAGAGGTTGGATTATATGAAGAAGAGAACTCAACATCAGGACTGGGGAGAAAAAGCTTATTAACCACCTTCAATATGCAGATGACACAACCTTGTTTGGTGAAAGTGAGAACTAGAAGCACTTGCTGATGAAGATTCAGATCCAGACTGCAGCCTTTGGTATGGGTCACAGCTCAATGGAAAGAAAACCAAAATCACAACAGGACAACAGATAAAATTACAATAAAGGGAGAAAGGATTGACGTTGTCAAGGATTTTTGTCTTGTTTGTATCCATAATCAATGCTCATGGGAGCAGATGTCAAGATATCAGATGGAACATTGTATTAGGTAAATCTGCTGCACAAGACCTCTTGAGAGTATTGAAATGCAAGGATGTTACTTTGGGAACTAAAGTATGCCTGAACTGAGCCAAGGCATTTCCCATTGTCTCATACACATGTGAAAGTTGGACATTGAACAAAGAAGCCTGAATAAAAGTCAGTGCATTTAAACTAGATGTGGGAAAAGATTATTGAAAGTACCAATGCACTGGCTACAAAAAAAGAAAAAGAAAAGATTATGATTTGGAGGAAGTCCAGCCCAAATGCTTCTTAGAAAAAAAGGATGGTGAAATCTCTCGCACATCTTGGACATAGATTAATCTCTGTAGAAGGACACAATGGAAGAGTATCAAAAATAAGAATACCTTCACCAAGATGGATTGCTGCAGTAAGTGCAACAATGGGCTCAAACTTAGGTACTACTGTGAGGATGGTGCAGGACTGGGTTCTGTATCATTCTGCTGTAGATTGAGGAGCTATGAATTGGAGCCTACCAGCAACAACATTAACATCCCTCATAAACCCTCTTACTCACAAGTATTGCTTGGGAGTTCTCTGTGGCTATTACAACAAATGCTCAAACCCAGCATATGAGGGTCATGCAAGGAACAGTTGGTGTCCGAATGGGATAAAGAAAGATGGAGGGTGAAGGCAGGTCTAACCCCTGACTTCCCTGGCCAGAGGGAAGTCGGATATGGGCAAATGCCTTCCGTGCCATTTATTGCATTGTTTTAGAAGAGATAGCCAAAAGGCAAAATGACATTGAATAAAGGATAAAGGAGATTAGATAAATCAAACAATACTTTAGCTTTGAAGAATTATCTATATGGAATCACACTACAACTAGCAACTCAAATGACTGGAACAGAAACTTAGGGACTGGGAGTTTACATTAATGCAGAAGGAATAACTCAGTAAAGGAAGGTGAGAATGATTGCACAATTCAAAGAGTGTAATTAATGTCACTAAATTATGCATATAGAAATGGGTTAAATTGATGCTGCACCTTAAATTTACTATGTAAATCTTCAACAATGAAGTCAATTTAAAAATAGATGTGCTCATAGGCAGGAAGCTTTTCATTCTTTGAGGGAAAATGTTCAATCCAGATTTTCTGCCTTGTTTTTCTTAATTAGTTTTCACATCAAAGGAAAAGAATAAAAAAGAAGACGAAATACAAAATTTTGTTGGTCTACCAGCCTATGTGTTCAATTACTAACTACAAGGTCAACAGTACCCCCTCCCCAGATGGTCCATGGGAGAAAGACAAAGCGTCTGCTTCTCTATAGGTGCCGACCCTGGGGCACTTCCACTCTGTCCTACCGAGTGGCTATGAGTTGACTCAATGGTATTAGAATTTGGGGGTAAAATTCTTGAAGGGATTCCCTGGTGGTGTAGTGGTTCTACCTGGGACTGCACTCCATAAGGTGAATGGTTGGAAACCACCAGCAGCAGCTCTTGTGGTGAAAGAGTGGAGTGTCTGCTCTCACAGAGAGTTACAGGCCCTGAAACTCACAGAGGGTTACTATGAATCACTATTGACTAGCTAGCTGTGAACTTGGTGTGGTTTGGTTTTTCATGGGTGCTGAAAGGCATTTCTCTGGTTAAACTGAAATAGATTCAGTTGATAGGTGTTACCTGAACCTTCCATTAACTACCCTTTTACTCTTTGGGCCTCTCACTGATTTTCTGAAATGAAAAAAAAATCAGGACTTCCTTAATTGCATTTACACTACTTTATAAATAACTTTAGGAAACCCTGCATGACTAAAATGATTAAGATGCAATTTTAACCAAAAGATCAGTGGTTTGAATCCATTCCAGAGGCAACTCAAAAGAAAGATCTATTTCCAAATGGTCACAGACTTTTAAAAAATCCTATAGTGTGTAATACTACTCTAAAACATACAAAATCACTAAGGGTTATATGTTAGTATGGGTAGACTAGAGGAACAAATATCATAGACACACATATGTATATAAGGGTACGGTTTATATATTAGAGAAATAGGACATTAAGAAAACATCCCAATCCAGTCCAGTACAAAGTCATAAGCCCAATATTAGCCCATATGCCCAATACCAGTCTATAACGTCTCCTTCTGACTCACAAAGTCACAGATCAGTGGGTGCAGAATTCCAGCACTGGCAGGGGTCTCCTCGCTTCCAGGGCTCAGGGTCCATCAACAGCATCC
>PVJH01042310.1:0-14361 GCA_004026705.1 Nesogale talazaci
CATAGTACTCCATTGTGTGTATGTGCCAGAGTTTGTTGATCCATTCATCTACTGATGGAATTTAGGTTGCTTCCAACTCTTTGCAATTGTGAATTGTGTTTCAGCACATTTTTAATGCAGTTTTTGTGGTAAAATTAGGTGCCTCAACTGACATTCAGGTTGCTTTATACTCAAGTATATAGGTATTTTTTTCCTGCAAGTAATTCTATTTGGATCATATTTACTTGTATTGTACCTCAGCATTAACAACAAGGCTTCATTTAAGCTGCTAGCAGATTATGAAAGGAGGTCCCTTACACAAAATAAAAACTGAATAGGCTTGATTTTCTGCTATAAATGCCTAAATGGAATAGAACTTTTAAACATCAACTGATGTGATGAGGCATGGTCATATGAGTTGAAAAATATCGCTACGCTCTTACCTGTTCTGGAAGGGTTTATCTGTCCTGTATTCCATGTAAAAGAGCTCTTCTCTGTATGCGTTCTAGTCTAACTGGATTTGTAAGGTAGAATTGAGGTCATGATAGTGAGGGAGGGGGATCAAAACAATGAAAGAACTAGAGAATTGTTTTGTGTTTCACTGGAGCTATACTGTACCCTGGCTGACTCATCTCTTCCTTGTGACCCTCTGTGAGGATAGAGGATAGTGGGAAGCTGGAGGGAGAAATAGGAGAAAGGGCAAACCAACTGAAATGATCCACATATTAGCCCCCAACCCCCTGAGGTGGGTGAAGGGGGCCAGTGTAAGATAGGAAAATGATGTTAATTTATAATTAATCAAGGTTTCACAGTGTGGGAGTATGAGAGAGGCAGGGGAAAAAGAAAACCTGGTCCCAAGGGCTCAAGAAGAAAGAAAATGTTGCTAAAATGATGGTGACAACATATGTATGAATGTGCTTGATACAACTGATGTGTGGATTGCTATAAGAGCTGTATGAGCCTCCAATAAAATGATATACTAAAAATCAGTTGGCAAATACTGTCTTCTTCATAAAAGGAAATGAAATATTTTGAATGGGTGGCCTAGTCATTTCATATAAAAATATTCTTTTTCATTTTGTGAGCTTATTTTCATAACATTGTTCACAAAGACAATGTTCTACTTCATAGTTCAGTGACTGCGATCTTAACAGCATGTGAGCAAACATCTAAGATGCAATCATTTGTCTCTCCCCATTTGGAGGAAAGAGAAGCAATGAAAATGGAAAGATGTATGAAAATCATTAGTCTAATGGACTAATGGACTGCTCAAACAACATACCTCACAACCTTGACCCCAGAAGAATTACATGAGGCCTGACTATCCCTACCCCTACTCCTAACTTTATCATTACCACTACCACAACTACCAATACTGAGTACTTTGAAAAGGTTTGCAGAAGTTCCTGGGAAGAGTTGGAAAAAAATGTGAAACAAAACTCAAAATCATAAAAGCAACCAAGCTTACTGGTTAGACAGAGACTGGGGGAAACCATTTAGACTATGGTTATTAATCACTTTCTAGGTCTAAAGTTGGGCTCACTCTTATGACAGAAAAATCAACCACTAAAGATCAAAAGGACAGCATTTCCCAAAGACAATATTCCAAGTGTTAGGAAAGATAGAAGAAGGGAAACATGAAAAAAGGAGGAAGGAAAAATAGTGATGAGACACCGGATAAAAATAGATGAGTTGAAATAAAATGTATGTGAATTGTTGAATGTAAAACCAATGATTTGTTCTGTAAACTGTCACCTAATTCACACAAGAAAGCTTAGAAATGAATCTTTTTCAGGAAGACAAAATAAAATCAAATTATTATGTTTACATTAATTAACCAATGATCGTTGCAAAAGTTATTTTAAAAATAAAAAGATCTTTTCATTTTCCAACAAATTAAATTACTTCTATATATATTTGATAGTTTACATGTTGAACAACTTATTGATTGTCTAAAGTTTTTGCCCTCTTGACTGAAGCTAAAATATTTTCACTGCTGAGATGTGATTTTGCTTTTGTTTTCAACATTTAACTTTACTTTGGGTGGAAGTTCACAGAATAATTGGTTTCCCATCCAACAATTCATATTACTTTTGTTTCATGACATTTATTGGAATCTTCTGGAATATCTGGGTACAGTGAATGGTGTGACCCTTTGCCTGGGCATGCCTCCATATTAGGGTATGCTGAACTCCTCTAGTATTTTCCATATGGGCCCCAATAAATTTCTTCCCTTTTGCTTAAAACATTTTTTTGAAAGACACAATATGAGAGTACTCATCCGCCTTCCTTTCTGTGTTTCCTGATTCCATTCCTCCTTCTTCCCTATCCCTTCCTGCCTTCTGAGCTTTCTCCGTGGGTGAATTATACCCTTTGCTCTCATAGGAGCGGGTGTTCTCAACAGTGGTTCTCAACCTGTGGGTCGTGACCCCTTTGGGGGCTGAACGATCCTTTCACAGGGGCCTCCCAATACATAACAAAATTATAGTTATGAAGTAGCAACAGAAATAATTTTGCAGTTGGATGGTCACCCCAACATAAGGAACTGTCTAAAAGAGTCACGGCACTATGAAGGCTGAGAACCACTGTTCTAGAAATAGCAGGCCTCCCTCACGAATACTATTTTTCCTCTTGGATATCTGTAATCTTTGCCCTGGTGGCAGAGTGGGTTAGACGTTGGGCTGCGAACTGCTGACTCCAAGGCCAGTAGTTTGAAGCCATCAGCTTCTCTGTGGTAGAAAGATGAAATTTCCTACCCCAGTAATGAAGCTCACAGAGATAATTTGACATGATAGAAGGTTACTTATGAATCAGGATTGACCTGATGGCACTGAGTTGGTCTGTTTCTTTGGGAAAGGGAGAGAGCCCTGAATGTTCTATTTAGTAATCTTTAACAGACCAGTAAGTCTATTCTTGAAAAAAATTTATTATTTTTACCTTTGTTCCACATTTTTCTTCTATTTGATCTGGCACTTCCTACCGTGATACCTTTTATCATGGCCACCAGTTGTGGCCAAGAAACATCTAGCTATAGTCTCAGATAATGGAAGCTGGGATTCATTTGGTCTATTCGTCTTTTGGAATAATTATTACCGTTTATCTTTGTTTTCTTCACCCTTCTTCACGGCAGACCAGGCTAGACTAGCAGTTAAGCATTGAATGACTCCTGAGACCTTTAGAAACTCTAGTCCCTACTCCCCAAAGGATGGAGAAAGTCCACATTTTCTTTTTTTGTGGACATCACTGCCCCCAAGTGGGGGTAGGACGCCCAGCCTTGCTCCTGGAGAGCGGCTGCTGGATTTGAACTGCCAACCCAGTGGGCCGCAGTCACGCACTCAACCACTACCCCACCGGGACTCAGCCAAAAGTCCACATTTTCTTGGTGGATTATGTCATCCCTCTGGACTTTGGGAATCCCTGCGACTGTGGTCCCAAGCTGCCAGCTGCGGTGTTTGGTTAAGATGTATAATTTTTTAAATTACCTTTTAAATATTTGGAAATGCTGTGTTTACACATATTAATCCCAATATTTCATTCTTGCTTAGTTAACAGATCATTCCAAAACAGAACTGACTTCTAAAATTTTCTATCTTTTCTTTTATTTTAAATAAAGTACACAGAAAAGAAAGTTTGAAATTTGAGAGAAGAGAGAAGTATTTTTGTGGAAGCAATTTTGCCGGTACAGAGGCCAGGAAATGTAGTTGACCATTTTTCACAAAACCTGGCCTGGGATTTAAAAGGAACCCCTACTTGTGACAAATGGACTTTTCAGAAAAGTTTTGATGCCAAACATGTACTTCCTGTGAAAGCATTCATCCATGTCTCTGGTTGCTACTCAGAAAGCCTGGGTATTATACTCCCTCAGGAAGTAAAGTGTTGATTTGACCAATTTTCCAATTTTCACTTGGAAAGCTTAGTTCAAATTGGGTAAAATAGGGAAATTGTCACACAGTGAAAAGTGACTAAAGAACTGCTTAAAAAGGCAGTGATGGAATATTCAGCTGCTATGAGGTCGTTAGTGGGATATTACTGTGATCTCTGAGGACCAGACAGAGCATTGTCTTGAGTGATTTGGAAAGAGAGGAGGAGGGCATGCTAATGCTGTTCGTTGAGGGTGCTGTAGTGGATGAGACTTGTGAGAGGGAAATAATATGCATTTAGGAACACATCAATAAAAACAAAAAATAAGCAAAGACTAACAAAAAAAGGACTCAGCAGCTTCTACTCAAGCCAAATCTAGCATCCAGCTTATTAAAATGCAGATTGGACTAAAGCAAAATCATAGCAAACAGCAATTCTCAATGGATGAGAAACTTACAGATCAGTCATCTCAAGGAAGCATAGGTTGAATGGTAATTTAAAATATGCCTGAGTGTCCTGGGTACTATACACATATCAACAACAGACTCATGGGAGGCAAGTGATGAAGGGCAGTAAGAAGGCAAAGTGCTTGAGCTGCATGTAAAGTGATAGCTTCTGACATGCTGAGAGGTAACTAGGGTGAGGCTCGACTTCCGTGATGAAGAGCCATCTTAGAGAACAGGGAGGCAAAACCTAGAACTGTGTCTGATAAGGGTTCAAAGCAGCGTTGATGCCTCTTAGGCCCCCCTTCCCCTTTAGTTAGAGGGTGTGAAAGTACAATCTTGCAAAATTGCCTATTGTAGGTCGCTGCAGAGTTGGCCCCAACTCATGGTGATCTTAGGTGCCAAAGAATGAAACATCTCTATTCCTGAACCATGTTCATGTGGCGGCATGATTGAATTCATTGTTCTGTCGTTCATGATGCCTTCCAACCTAGAATTCTTACCTTTCGGTACTATCTTGAATAATGTTCTATTGCTATCCACAAAGTTTTCATTGGCTAGGTTTTCGAAAGGCATATGACCTTTCATCTACTGTTTGAGATGATGGAAATTTACATTTAGGCCACATCACATGACTAAGCCTAGATGGACGTTACCCGTTTCAGTGAAAACATGTCATTTTCTAGTAGAGAGGCACCAAGGGCTGGTTATATGATGAGCCTACATGATAGAAAATTGCGTTATGTACAGTTACGTTTTTAAAAAGTTGTCTTTGGGCCTGAGCCCCAGTGATGTAAGTGGTTCAGTGAGGGACTGCGGCCCGTGGGCTTGGTGGTTGAAATCCAGCGGTGGCTCTCAGGTGCAGCGCTGAGCAGCTCCATAACCACCAGAGGACAGTGATGCCCCCCCACCAAAAAAAGTTGTCTTTGTATGTTATTTTCGGTGTTGGGTGCTGTCCAACCAATTTCAACTCACAGTAGGCCTATGAACTTTACAACCTCCGCCTGCTCCAGTACCATCTTCACAATTGTTTACCTGAGCCTATTGTTGTAGCTCCTGTGTCAATCTTCCACTTTTCTGATGACACTCCACCTCACTAAGCACGAGGACCTTTTCCAACGACTGTTCTTGCCTGATCACATGTCCAAAGTGTCTCATCATCATCCCTTCTAAGGATCATGCTGGTTTTAATTCCTCCAAACAAAATGTGTTTGCTCTTCTGCCACTTCACGACTTATTTAATATTCTTCATCAGCGCCATAATTCAAATATATTAGATTATTTTTCTCTCTTCCTTATTCATTATCCAACTTTTTATGCTTATGAGGCAATTGAAAATATCAAGGCACATCTTATATCTCAAAGTGACAGCCTCCTGTTCTTCAATAATTTAAAGATGCTGTGCTAGCCCAGGTAGACTAGAGAAGCAAATTCATAAACACTCATATATGTGTTTAAGAAAGAGGTTTATATACAAGAGAAATTGAACATTGAGAAAACATCCCAGCCTAGTCCAGTCCAATGTCACAAGTCTGTCATTAGCCCATATGTTCTATACCCATCTTCATTAGACTAATGAAGCATATGCAATGACACCAGGACAATTACAGACCAGTGGGTACAGAGCCTTGTGTATCCAGTGGCAGTAGAAGCCTCTCAGCTCTGGCAGGGGTCTCCCCATGGATCTTCCAGTTTCCAGACCTTAGGGTCTGTCAGCATGCTTCCATATGTCTTGTCAGCTGCAATGTCTCTCAGGGAGTGAGCAGAAAGATAGCATCTTCTGTACTCAAGAAGGAATTACCACATTTCCCAGAACTGTCAGGGGAAGGCCATGACAACATAGGGGATTCATTGGCTATCTCCAGATTGACAGGCTAGACTCCACCCCTACACTCACAATCCTCAAATTGACACCAGATTAGGTGACTGCCACAGATGTCTTATGCAGCATATTTGCCCAATCAAATATGTCATTTGACTTTTTTGACCGCTGCTTCCATGAACACCAATTGTGGATACAAGCAAAATGAAATCTATAACAACTTCTATCTTTTTTCTCTCACCAAGCTGTGTATTGATCCAATTTTGAGGACTTTGCTTTCATTTCATTGACTTGCAGTACACACTGAAGGCTATTGTTGTTAGGTGCCGTGGAGTTGGTCTCCACACATAGAGACCTTGAGCAAAACAGAATGAAACACCGACTGGTCCTCTGCCATCCTTAAAATTGTTCCTATGCCTGAGCCCATTGTTGCCACCCCCTGCTTGGGAACCTTCCTTTGTTTTGCTGCCCCCTGACAAGAGGGATAGACGCAGTGGATGCAACAATGGACTCTAACAAGAGGACGATTTTGCGGCTGGGGCAAGACCCTGCCATGTTTCACTCTGTTGTTCATGGGGTCTATTTAAGTTGCCACCGACTGGACAGCATTTTGCAATTATGTATCACTAGTTAGAGTAAGGCCTGGGATTGCCTGCAGAATACATGATCTACCGCTCATATTGAAAATGAAAACCAACCAATCCAAGAGAGTCAAAATACCACATTGCGTATTGCCCATCTGAATTTAAAGATCATCTAAAGAATATGTATGGTGTGTTTAACATTATTTACTGAAGATCAAATGTGTTGTCAGATTATATAAAGAATATCCTATACTAGGAAAGCAAATGGTAATGCTTAGCAGAGGAAGGAAAAAATTACAGCGGATGTCGGAATAGACTCTGAAACTTGCTATTGACCTAAAAGTAGCTAAAGCAAAAGGAAGAACTGATGATGTCAAAGAGATGAACAGAAGAGTGGTTGAAAATATGAAGTAAAATCATATAATGACAAAAATAAAGTCCTGGAGTAAGAAGAGCAAGGGGATGAAAAAATTCAGCTTTTCTGAAGCCAAGGAAAAAACCTCAGGAAAAGAAGTCAAACCTGGGGTGAAATATTGAAGGGTTCTATGGGGAAGGTCCAATGCAAGAGACATCAAAGAATGATGGAAGGAATAGAGAATCAATGTACCAAAAAGAATGGATGGGCATTCAGTCATATAAGGAAGTAGCAGATGATCAAATGCAGATTGTACTCACAGAAATTTAAGCTGCCTTGAGGCAATAGTAACAAATAGTGTCGCAAGCTTTGATAGGACAAAAAGAAAGGTGTTTCAACAAGTCATTACAACACCAGAAGACCATTATGCAATTAGCTAACTGGCAGAGATTTGTGACTATTTTAAAGAAAAATCACTCAGCAGCAAGATATCATTAGTACCAAATGAAAATAAAGCTTTTGCTGAAGAGACATAGAAAGCAGTTGCAGCAATATTTCAACATGTGGCTTTCAGAGTTCCAAGCTTGACTGAGAAGAGAATGTGAAATGAGAGATGCCATTACTTATGGGTGATGGATCTTTAGTCAGAGCACAGAATATTAGAAAGATGTTTACTTGTATTTATTGGCCATGCAAAGGTTTTTGATGAATGGACATGACAAATTGTTGACTATATTTAGAAGAATGCAAAGCATGGAGACCTTAACTTTGCTCATACATAATTTGTACATAGATCAAGAGGCAGTCACATGAATAGAACAAAGGGATACTGTATGATTTCAAATCAGGAAAGATGTATGTCCCTGTTGTACTTTATCGCCATAATTATTCAATATGCATATTTAGCAAATAATTTGAGAAACTGGATTTTAGGAATGAGAACATAGCATCAGAATTAGAGGTAAGTTCATTAACGGTTTATTATGTGCAGATGGAAAAAAATAAAGAGAACTTGAAACACTTAGTGAGGAAGATCAAATACTAAAGCTTTCAATATGTTCTATCTCTCAACATAAAGAAAAAGTAATCCTCACAAATGAACCAATAGACAACATCATGATAAATAGAGAAGTCTGGCATTGTAAAGGATTTGATTTTGCTTGAAGTCAAATAAAGGCCTATGAAGCGAAAAGTTAAGAAGTAAAGAGGCATTGCCTGATAAACTAGCTGTAAAAAAGCAAAGATGTCACTATGAATATTAAGATGTGCCTGTCCCAAGGCATGGTATTTTCAACCACTTCATATGCATGTGAAATCTGCATTAAATAATTAAATAATTAATTTAAAAGATTGATTCAACTTGTATGTTTGAATTATAGAATTGACAAAAATCACTGAATGCACAGATGGCTGCTGAAAGAATGAGCATACCTGTCTTAGAAGAAGTGCTCCCATAATTCTTTTTAAAAGTAAGGGTGGTCAGATTCTATTCATGCACTTGGATATGTGTCCAGGAGGGATCTGGTGAAAGAACTAAACTTGGTAAAAGTGAGTTAGTGGAGAAAGACCCTCAATGTGATCAATGGAAAGAGTTAGCTACAATGAAGAGCTAAAAGACGTCAATAGTTAGGAGGATGGCACAGGAGCAAACAGTGCCGGTTCTGTTGTACTAGTATTGCTGTAAGTCAGAACTGATGTGGCAGCATTTAACAGCATCCTCTGTCAATAGTTTTTCTTGTACCTATAACCATTTGCATTGGGGGCAAATGTATCTATCCAATTACAATACAGATAAAAGCATAGCTCCTTTGCTTCACATCTGTCTTCATTGACTTTGGACATGTGGCCTTCAGTTAAATGGAATGATAGAGGTAGTGTCCTTTGTGTGCTCATTTAGTTTCGGGCTCAAATACTTAGACCGTTATCATTTTAGGAAGTATACCGTAGTATAGACCAGTTTCGTAGGGGTGGTTTCTTCTGGGGAGATAAGAGATAAGGGGAGAAGAGAAGACTGGGGTGAGGATGGCATAGTTGCAATAAAAGTTCATAAAGGGCTATTGGCCAAAATATTTACACATGGGTTTTCATTTTTTCTTCCCAAAGACTGCCTTTGTCTAGATTTAGACTAGTCATCCATGGCTTAAAATTATATGTTGGTTGACTTTCCAAGTTCTCTTTTACATAGAAATGATCTTGTTATCAGATAACTGAGGAATACTGAAGGAGTTTGAGATGATGGGCAAAATTATACTGCAGTTGAAAGACATCTTTGGAAACTTGAAAGAATGAATATTGTTTTTGTTAGGCACCATCCAGTCAGATACAACCCATACCGACCCTCTCTGCACAAGCACTGCCCATTCTCTCACCATCCTTGCCTTAGCTCATTGATGCAGCCACAGTGTCAATCCATTTTGTATGGGGACTTCCTCTTTTTCACTACCTGTCCATTTTATCCAACAGGATATTCTTCTTGAGAGACTGGTCTCTCCTGACATTATGTCCAAAGTACGTAAGAGCAAGTCTCGCCATCCTTGCCTCTAAATAGCATTCTGTCTTACCATCCTGTCATACAGATTGGGTTGTTCTTTTAGCTAACCACGGTACTTTCAGTATTTGTCTCCAGCACACAATTCAAAAGCATCAGGTTGTCCCTATTCATTGTGCAACTTTCATGTGGATAATTTGCAATGGAAAATATCATGACGTGGATCAGGGGCACCTTAGTTCTCAAAGTAATCCCTCTGTTTTTCAATACTTTCTAGAGGTCTTACGTAGCATATTTACCTATTGCAATATATCTTTTGATCCATTGACTTATGCTTCCGTGAGCTCTGATTATGAATCCAAGTAAGACAAAAAGCTTTGACGATTTAAACCTCTTCTCCATTTCTCATGCTGCTACCTATTGGTCCAATTGTGAGGATTTTTATCTTCCTTTCAATGAGTTGCAATCCATACTGAATGCTACAATCCTTGACCTTCATCAAGTGCTTTAATTCCTCCTCAGTTTTAACAAGCAAGGTTGTATCATCTGCATACCATTTTGTTAATAGTAATCCTTTCCCAAATCCTATGCCACATTCATAGACTTTAGATTTTCCTATGATTTGCTCAGCATACAGATTGAACAAGTATTGTGAGAGGACACATCCCTGTTTGACACCTTTCCTGCTTTTTAAAATCATACAATATTCATTTGTTCTGTTCTCACAGTTGCCTCTTGATGCACATACATATTCTCCATGAGCATATTGAAGTGTTTTGTGGTTCTCATACTTCTTAGGGTTATTGACAGTATATTACAGTTTGTTTGTACAGTCAAGTGCTTGTGCATAATCAAGAAATACAAGTGAACATCTCCGCTTTGAGCCAAAATCCATATATCAGGAATGATATCCCTTGTTTCATATCCTTTTCTGAATCTGGACTGAATTTCTGGCAGCTGCCTGTCAATGTACTGCTGCAATCATTGTTAGATGATCTTAAGCAAAATTTAACCTGTGTGTGATATCAATAATATCATTCTATAGTTTGAGCATTCTTTGGGGTCACTTTTCTTTGTAATGGGCACAGATATTGATCTCTTCCAGTCAGGAGGCCAAGTAGAAGTTTTCCAAATAACCTAACATAGATGAGTGAGTGCTTCCAGTGTTTCATCAGCATTCTAAAACACTTCAATGGGTAGTCCATCAATTCCAGAAGTCCTGCTTTTGGGGTTAACACATCAGACTGCAGTTTGAATTTCTTCCTTCAGCACCACCAACTCTTATTTGTATGCTACCTCTGGAAATGGTGGAATATAAACTAGTTCTTTTTGGTACTATTCTTTTTTGGGGGGGGCATCACTGCCTCTGGTGGTCATGGGCATCACCCAGTGCTGCTCCTGAGAGCCGCCACTGGATTTGAACTGCCAAACCCATGGATATGCCACCGGGGCTCAGCCATTGGTACTATTCTTTACATCTTCTCTACGTGCACTATCATTATTTTGCCTATAGAATCTTTCAAAATTGCAACTTGAATCTTGCATTTTTCTTTAATTCTTTCCATTTCCTAGATGCTGACCATGTAGTCCTTCCTTTTGGTTTTCATTATAATATTTGGATTTGTCTCTCTACATGCCCTTGGAAATTTTCTATCCAGTTCCTTGACTTCTTCCTTTCTTCCACTTGCTTTAGCTATTTGAGGGTTGAGAGGTAGTTTCAGAGTCCCTTATGACATGTGCTCAGATATTTTCACTCTTTCTTATCTCTTTCATGACCTTTTGTTTTCACTATGAATGATGGCTTTGATGTTCTCCCACATTTCATCAGGTCAAGGTGTCAAATCTGTCCTTGAGATGTTCTCAACATTCAAGTTGGATATACTCAAGGTCATATTTTGCCTGGTGGACTTGTTTTAGTTTTTTTTAGCTTTATCTTGATTTGACATATGAGATATTGATGGTCTGTTATAAAGTCAGCCCCTGGTCTGTTTTTAACTGCTGATATTGAGTTGCCCATCTTGTAGTGCTACAGATGAAGTTAATTTGATTTCTGTGAATTCCATCTGGGAAAGTTCATGTGTATAATTACTTTTTGTGTTAATGGGGGAAAAAAACTACTCACTGTGAGCAAGTTGTTGGTTTTGCAAAATTCTATTTATTTTATTTCCAACGTCATTTCTATTCCCAAGTCCATATTTCCTGACTACTGTTCCTTCCTGTTTATTTTGACTTTTGTGTTCTCATCACCAATGGTTAACTATGCATCTTGATTCCATGTTTAATACATTTCCTCCTCCAATGAACGTCATTGGTAGAATCCTTCAATTTTTTTATCACTAACTTTTGTGACTGGTGCATAACGTCAAGTAATAGTTGTACTGATTGATTTTCCTTGGAAGGGGCTAGATATAATCTGATCATAGAGACCATTGTGCTTCTTAGTCTGGAAGCTCTGCTGAAATTTGTTCACTTTGGGTGACCCTACTGACATTTGAAATACCAGTGGGGTAGCCTCCAGCATCACGCAACGCACAAGCCACTACTGTATGACAAACCGACAACAGACAAGGAGTGGACTGACAGACAAGTGGTATCTTTATATATTAGAACTGTAAGACTACTCAGAACAACAAAACAAAATCTTTACAAAGTGAGAATTGTGTAGAAACTGATTCTGTTTTTTGCTGACCAATATGCTATTCTGTCTTTAATGCTATAACCCCAAGTCTCCATAGAAAACAAAATAAAAAAAAATTCCATTGCCACTGAATTCATTCTGACTGGTAGTATAGTGATTATGCATTGGGCTGTCATCAGTTCAAAACCCAAGCTGCTCCTCAGGAGAAAGGCTGTGCTTTCCACTCTCCTGGAAACAGCTACAGTCTCAGGAAGTCACAGGGATGTCACCGAGCCTCAGCATGCACAGTCCCTTTGAGTGTGTGTCCTGCACTCCAGAGCTGAAAGCCTCATCTTCCTCCCATGAAGCAACTTTGAACTAGAATCTTGTGGTTAGCAAGATCACTGCCAGGACTCCTTCCTGTGAATGAAAAAAAGCAGAGACGGGACTTATGATCTTACAGGAAGAATTGTAGATTTACTCCAAATTATATTACCTTTTTCAATATAACTGCCTGTTCACTGCCATGCACTTGGGTAAGGTTACCTACTGGCATTCAGTTCTGAGAGTTTGAAAGTATTTGTTCTGGAGGCATACTAGGACCACTTTCAGAGCAAGTGCAGAGATGTGTTTTTTCAAAAGATGATGAGGGCTTGTTTAAATTTTGGTTGTTTTCCAGGTGGCAGAATAAAAGTGCAGCTGTTATATTAGTCATAATAATAATAATAGCAATTATTATTTCTGTTAGCAACAGGAACTCCAGAAAGCCAGAAGAACTTTAGAAGTGCAATTTAGCAGAAGCTGAAATCATTGGAAGAAAACTTAAGTGCATTGGAACAGAAATTTCAGGTCAAACATTTAAAAAAATTTATTAACAATAGTTAAACAGAAAGTGCTTCAAATGTCTTCCCTTCTTTTCCCTTGAGCTACAAATCAGGGTGAAGCTGTTTTTGGCTAGTTTATCCCTTCAAAGAACTAGGCCCTCTCTACCCTAGTAAGAACCTTTGGAATTTACAGCTTTGCAAAAGAGATTAGCTACAAAGAAAACATTATTATCTGGCTTTACAGAGACTTTCAGCTTTGCTCCAAGCCATTTTCCCCCTAACAAATAAACACAAAGGGCAGAAAGGCAGCGGTTTAAAAAGTCAAATGCATCACTAAAGGCAGAATATGTAACTGTCTTTTGGTCTGAATTTACATTTCTCTTAGTATTCTCTCTTGACTTATGGCATATCTGTTAAGAGCAGTAGTTCTCAACCTGTGAGTCACAACCCCTTTGGGGGTTGAGAAACCCTTTCACACGGTTGCCTCATTCATAACAGTAATGCAATTGCAGTTATGAATTAGCAATAAAAATAATTTTATGGTTTGGGGTCATCAACACATGAGGAACTATATTAAAGCGTCACGGCATTAGGAAAGTTGAGAACCACTGGTTAAGAGATACATGGAACAAGAATTATCATAGGAGGTGATGACTATTATCATAGAGTGAGTATGAGATGTTATTATTGCTATTAAGTATGGGTCAGTTGATTCTGATTTATGGAGACATCAGAATAAACCACTCCTTGGACCTTTGGCTGTCCTGTTCGACTCCAACCTATCAATTGAACTGCAACCTGATGACACTGTCTTGGTGTCATCAGTCTTTTTGTATAACCTAAAGAGACAGAACAGAGTCTAATCCTCTTTGGCCCTTTGCTCTGTGTCAGGCAAGCCGGATGTTGCCTCTCATTCCTTGACCATCTGTTGGACTACTTTCCAATTCCAGGAGCTGTCAGCAGACTACCCACAGTGGATTCATTTGGCCAACTTTGGAAACTTAGCACCCACCAGCCTGTGCCTCCTGCTGCCTCTGCTTCACCATCCTGCTCCCTGTTCTTCAGCTACCATGAGTCAGGAGAAAACTGACTGACTCAAGCTGCACCTAAGTATTTCTACAGTGGTGTGAGCCATTTCTTGATATAAAGCTCTTCCCATATAAATCCAATCTGACACAAAGATCTTTATCTTATTTTCTGCTGCTTTCATGAGGGTGCAAGAGGGCATATTGTGGAGGATGTTATTCTGCTGGACCAGATAACATTTTCTTGATGAAATAAATTTAACAAAAGAGATTAGAATGATGAGTGGGAGTAACTAGTCTAAGTGAGTGAACAAGATTATGAATGACCGAAGTAGGAAAATGTAGAGAAAACAAATTTAATTA
>PVJH01042311.1:0-14383 GCA_004026705.1 Nesogale talazaci
GCAGTCCCGTGCACAACCGCTATGCCACCGGGGCTCAGCCGGAAGGAATAGCTTTTTATGAAGATAGCAGACATTTTTCACATGGAGTCCCTCTGAGGGCTTTACAAGGCTCTGGGAAGAAGTTACATGCTATCAAGTGATATGTAATGAGAACTCCACCCCTCCCGCCAGGAAAATTTCTTAATCTAGGTCAAATGACTTCCTCTTCCTATTCCTTCTGATCAAAATCTCCTCCACCCACTACTAATTGCAGCATATGGGATTTCATTATGATGGGAGTAGAGTGCCAGATTGGAGGAAATGGTTTAGTGCAGGCAGGCGTGTTGTTGTTCTTGCTGTTAACTGCACGTTAACCCCGACACGTGCCAACCCCATCGACTGATTTTTCCAAAAGTTCCATGGGATGACTTTCTCCTTAGGTCACCTTAGTCTAGAAGCTCTGGTGAAATCTGTTCAGTGCCACAGAAACACACACACATCGACTGACAAGGGACTGGTGATGCGCACAAAGGGCAGTGGCTGGAGATTGGCAGGCGCCTCTCACATGAAAGGTGAGCATTCTATCCCAGAACTCCCACTGTACTCAGGGTAGAGTGCAAATCATGTAAGGAATAAGGAAGATCAAGGGGCAGTTTGGGACTACAGACCTTGACAGGAACCCACTAGGGCTTCCTCGGACACACAGTAGACTGCAAAACATGCTTGAATAAAAGAGAGAGTCATTCTCCTTGAATATAATTTCTCTACCTTAGACTTCTATTTTTTATTAGCCTTCTATTTTTGAATCATTTTATTGAACGCTTAAACAACTCTTATCATCACCCATCCATTGTATATCAAGCACATTTGTACATTTGCTGCCCTCCTCATTCTCAAAACATTTGCTTCCTACTTAAGCCCTTGGTATCTGGTCATTTCCCCCCACCCTCCCTCCCCACTCTCCCTCCCTCGTGAACTCTTGGCAATTTATAAATTATTATTATATTGTCATATTGTACACTGTCCGATGTCTCCCTTCACCCACTTCCCTGTTGTCCATACCCTAGGGAGGAGGTTATATGTAGGTCCTTGTAATCGCTTCCCCCTCTCTGCTCCACCTTTCCTCCACCCTCCCCGTATTGCCCCTCTCACCATTGGTCCTGTAGAGATCATCTGTCCTGGATTCCCCATGTTTCCAGTTCAGCCAGCCAGGGTACAGTGTAGCAACAAAGAAATATGCAACTTTCCTCTAGTTTTTAAAAGCTCCCCCTCACTTCACCCCCACATGATTATGATCCCAATTCTACCTTACAAACCTGTCTAGACCAGAGGATGTACATTGGTACAGACGTCTATTTCTTTCTTTCTTTCTTTTTTTTTGGGGGGGGGGCATCACTGCTCTCCGGTGGTGGGAGTAGGAGGCCCAGCCCCACTGCTGGAATTGAACCTCCGTTCCAGTGGGCCGCGGTCCCGCGCACAACCACTACGCCACCGGGGCTCAGCCCCAGACGTCTATTTCTTAAGAGTAAGTTTAGGGGAAAGAGGAGCTTTATTTTATTTTTTTAAGAGGAGTTTATACCAAGGGGTCAAGTGGAAAATGCTTGGAAATGTATGTGGCAACATGTGTGCAAATGTGCTTGATACAGATGATGTACTGAATGTTATAATAGCTGTAAGAGCCCCCAATAAAATTATTTTTAAAAGTACAAAACAAACAAAAAAAGAGGGTAAGTTTATAGTTGAAAATACTTTTTATAGTGATTACTCTCCATCATCAAGTCAGTGCCAACTGCTCATGACCCTGGAGGACAGAAACCTGCCTCTGGGGTTTCTGAGACTCCCTCTTCTTCTTCTTCATTTCTCTTTCTCTCTTTTTTTTTTTTTTTGTGGCATCACTGCCCTGGTGGGAGTTGCTCCTGGAGAGCTGCTGCTGGAGAGACTCCCTCTTTACAGGAGTATTTCTACTCTTTCTCCTTCACAGCAGCTGGTGGTTTTGAACTGCCCACCTTCCCCTTGGCAGCCCAATGCACAACCACTCCCCCAGGGCTCCTTGAGAGGGAGTGCAGCGACTGCTCAAGGGGGCTGGCAGCAGAGAGTTGACTTTGGGCTCTCTGATGAAGTCCAGGTGCAGCCACCTGGCTCCCGCCCCCAGCCGCCTGCTGTTGTTGAATCCGCCCCCTGTCTTGACAATGCCTTGTGACCCTCCGAGAGCTGCTCTGCCAGGATGGCACAGGGCATTCACTCGAGGTAGTCCCGTCCACATGTGCGCTGTTGTGTTGGATCGCCGCTGCTTGCATGTGGGTGTCCGCTGACATCCAGTCACGTCCAGCCCGTCGCAGCGCTGTGTGCAGGGGCACCGGACACCGCCCGGCCCACCCCGTCCTCGCATTTGTTCTGATGCTTGAACCCGTTATGGCTGCCACTGTGTCGCTCCATCTTCCTTTTTTCTCCACCCCTCTACTTTCGACCAGGCATGAGATCCTCCTCCTGGGACTGATCTCTCCTGACAAGATGTCCAAAGTACGTGAGACGAAGCCTCACCGTCCTGGCCGCTCAGGCGTATTCTGGATGCGCTTCTTCCCAGGCTTCTTTCTTTGTCCTGTGGCAGCCTGGGACACTTTCAATAGTCTTCTTTGCCAGCCACAAAATCCACTTGCCTCCTTTCCTCTTCCAGCTTCCTTATTCCTTGTCCGACTTTCTCATACGTCTGAGGCCATCGAAAATACCCTGACTTGGGTCAGGCTCACCGTAGTTCTTTTTGAAAAAATTATTTAGTTCTTCTTATTATATTTTTAATCATCACCTTAGTTCTGAAAGGAACATTCTTGTCTTTCAACACTTCAAAGAGGTCTTGTGCCGTAGAGGGACCCAACGCAATGAGTCATTTGAACTCGTGACTGCTGCTACCAAGCACATCGTTTGTAGATCCGAGCCGCACGAAATCCTTGTTCTCATAGCTGAGCTTGTCAGATTACTCGCTCTGCGTATGGATGGACTGTGGTGAGCGGGTACAGCCCTGAAGCACCCCATGCCTGATTTTAAATCATGTTGCTTTCACAACCTGATTGAAAACATAATGCCTTTATTCAATTCCTTATTAGTCAATATCCTCTTCCCACTGGCAATAATCCTTTGATTGTATTAAGGATCACTGATTAAATGCCAGTCCAAACCTACCATCTGTTTCACTGGAGAAAGATGGGACTGTCTACTCTACAAAGATTTAGAACCTGGCTAAGGATAGGGCCACCCAGAAGTCCCATATAGGGGCTAAGGCATTTATTATAAGGCACCGATAGGTGATGTAAATGGGTAATGTGGATGTTCAAGTCAGCCCAGAGAAACCTCAAAAGAAAGTTCTGCCAAACTTTCCCCCCAAAAAATCACCCACTGAAAATCCTGTGGAACACACGTCTACTCTGCCCTACACAGCATCATCACAAGCTGGTTCTACCACAAGTTGGTTTTATGTATTATAAAGTGTCATTCAATTATTACTGATAGCCGAGTTATCAAATTCTGAGCCCCCTCAAAACCCAAACCTGCTGCCATCAAGTCAATCCCAATGCACGGTAACCCTAAAGGACAGGTAGGACTGCCCCTGAGGGTGTCCAGGACTAACTCTTGGACAGCCTCATCTTTTTCACGTGGAGGTGCTGGTGGTTTCGAACTGCTGACTCTGTCATTAGCACCCCAAACATAACTCACCGCACGCGCCACCAGGGCTCCTTTCAACTTCTGATAACCAGCGTTAAAAACTTGCTGGTGCAACCGGCAAGTTCATTAGGATTCAATTACCTCGTGTAGCATGCACAGCTAGATAGCTGTTCGTAGGATGGAGTAATCTTGTGTGCACTGAATATTTTGCTTATTTGCTCTAAGAACATAGCTGAGTGTCGGTTTGAGCAGACTCTTTGATGAGATCCTGCTTCTGGCCAGCAGTTAATAAAACTGAACTTCAGGATCCCCACCACTTCGCAGAGCAAAACACGCCTGGGCTTTTGTTTTGATGCTTAACAGACCAGAACATTGTTCTCAAAGAGAATATTTATGAATAAATTTGCATCTGTGCTGTTTTGAATGGCTCCGAGTGACCCAGGGGAAAAGAATCCAGGATAGACGAAATTCCTGTTCTTCCTAACCCACCCACAGAGGATGATTGAGTGAAGTCCTCCCAACCAGTCTATTAATAAGGAGATGGGAGGAAACGTTGACAAAGGCAAGCAATGGCACCAACAGTCTGTCCCCTTCAGTGCTGCTCCTCCTCTCCAAAGAGCAGATTTTGAATAGTCTCTTTCCAGATGGAGATGACCAGAAGTGCTTCTCATGGCCCCCCTATTCCACAGATGCCTCCTGGGTTCATGTTTTCAGAAGTAAACCTTAAGAATCACCTGTCGTAAAAATGGCAAGAGGGCCACATCTGATCTCCTCTAACTACTGTGTGTGTGTGTGTGTGTGTGTGTGTGTGAGACGATCTCTATCAGTGGCTCCAGGGTGATCCCTGTGAGACGTGATCCGTCATGCCTCCGCCCCTTCACCTTTACAACTATCTTCACACCGGCGGTCCTCGCTGGCACTCTCTGCTGCTCTTCTGGTTACACCCACTGCTTGCAGTGGCCACACAGAACTCACAGCCTGCCCTCATTCCTACGGCGTTTAGTAAGGAGGGCGAGGCGTCGTCTTACCGACTTTGGACAAGTCAGAAGAGACCAGTCCCTGGAGAAGAACATCCTGTTTGGTAAAGGAGAGGGGCAGGCCAGGAGAGGACGGCCCTCAAGGGGTTGGAATGACACCGTGGCTGCAGCAGTGGGCTCATGCGAGGGTAGCAGAGCACAGGGCAATGTTTCCTTATATCTTCTCCAGCAGGGATCCTCAAACTATGGCCCGGGGGCCACATACGGCCCGCTGAGGACATTTATCTGGCCCGCCGGGTGCTTTTGTGGCCGCTGCTGTCCTCTTACAGCCGCCTCATCCTGGGCCTGCAATGAATTTGTTCATAGTTTTTGTTCTTTGTTTTTTTTGGGGGGGGGGCATCACTGCCCTCTGGTGGTGCGAGTAGGAGGCCCAGCCTTTGCTCCTGTGGAGCCGCTGCTGGAATTGAACCTCCATCCCAGTGGGCCGCAGTCCTGCGCACCACCACTACGCCACCGGGGCTCAGCCTCTGTTTTTTGCTTTTTTAACTGTAATCCGGCCCTCCAACAGTCAGAGGGACAGTGAACTGGCCCCTTGCTTAAAACATTTGCGGACCCCTGGATGGGATCTCTGTGGATCAGAACCCACGCGATGGCACCTAACAATAATCACGAGAAAGGAAGAAGGTAGCATTCAGCTTCAGGAACACCCAGGACAACCTTTGATCAACCATGCCCATAGGAAGGTCTCTCTCTCTAGCCCTCAGGTTCTTAGGCTGCTCAGCCTCCAGTCTGTTTGGATCAAGCCTTAGAAAACTCTTTTAGCTCTATGAATAAGTGCCTCTAGGCACCTCACTCTACTACTAAGCCTTGGCTCAAAGGTACTCAGCTCTAATTTCATGGGTTAGCAAAGTTAGCTTCACCAGGTACCCAGAAGTATCCTGCTCCACCAACAGGCTCCTGCCAAAGACCGTCGATTTTCATGCTCTGTAGGCCAAGAAACACCCTCTGCCCTCGCCTCCTGCTGTTTTTCTGCGGCGGCTTCTCATCATCTCCAGGGTAACACCTGTCCCTGTGTGTGACCTGGGTCGAGGAAATTCTCAGTCCAGGGATCCCAGGGCCAAAGGCTGCACTCTCCTGCCATCTCCTCTTAGGGATTGTGAGACCTCACTGTGCTCTAGAATTGCCTCTCTTTGAAACCTAGTGGCGTGGTCAAATGGACCAGTCCCCTTGTTAGAGTTTCACACACCCGTTTGCCACACTGTGTCGGACTGCGGGGAGGCTTGTTAACAACCTGTGACGGGCAGGTGATACAGTCTTGCTGGCTGAAAGTGAGGAGGACTTGAAGCACTTACTGATGATGAAGGACTGCAGCCTTCAGTATGGATTACAGCTCGAAGAAAACCCAATCCTTACACCTGGACCAGTAGGGAACACGATACACAGAGAAAAGATTGACGTTGTCAAGGATTTCATCTTGCTTGGCTCCACAATCAGTGCTCACGGCAGCAGCAGTCACTTGGCGAATCTGCTGCCCAAGAGCTCTTCAAAGTGTTGGAAAGCAAAGGTGTTACCTCGAGGACCAAGGTGCACCGGGCACGAACCAGGGCCTCGTCAGTGGCCTCTGTAGGCATGTGAAAGTTGTACATCGAAAAAGGAAGATCGAAGAAGAATCAATGCACTTGAACTATGGTGGTGGAGAAGAATCTCGAATGTTCCACGGGCTACCAAAAAGACAATCTGTCTTAGAAGAAGTCCAACCAAAGACGCCTGAGAGGCCAGGATGGCGTAACGTTCTCTCCCGTACTTTGGACATGCTGTGAAGAGAGACCAGGCCCTGGCCAAGGTCTTCATGCGGGGGAAAGGGGAGGGGCGGTGAAAAGGAGCCAGGCCAGATGCACTAACAAGGTGGCTGCAACAATGGGCTGAAACCTAAGAGCCATTGTGAGGGTGGGGCCGGACCTCGTGGGGTTTGGTTCTGCTGTGCACAGGGTGGCTGAGTGCGAAGCGTCTTGATGGCACTTAATAAGAACCCCACAACAAGGTGCTGTTCACGTGCTCTCTTTACATTAGGAATGAATAATCCAGTTTCCTTAGTGGACCATCAGCCCATAATTTGCATAAACCTACCCAGTCATTTGGTGGGAGTTTATGAGGGCGACGGCTAAAGGGGCTGTTTTAAGTAATTCACCGTCCCACACCTGTGATCTTAGTATCTCATCAGCACAAATAGGACACCCAACAGGAGGCCCACTCTGTGAAGACTCTTGGTCCTCTCGGGTTTCCCTTCCCTAAACAAACAGACTGGTATTTTTATTGCTCTCCCCACTTTTCCTATCAAGACCCTCGGCCGCAGAACATTTAGGTAGCCTTTATGAAGATTTAGACTTCTGTGAATTTGGTTCTTGTGAGTCACTGCTCAGAGCCTGGTGCTCTTTGGGCACACAGAGAGTTCAGCCCCTGGGCTTGATGATTCCCGTTTGGGCAACTTGCCAACCTATGAGCATGTGATCTTCAGTTCATGTAGGTAGAACTGCAAGAGGTACAACGTTCTCTGTCTTTTGATAAACACTATCGCTTGCGGAGGAGGTAGTGATGCTTTCTTTCCAGGTGGAAGCTTATCGACTCTAAATTGGAGTCTTTGCAATTTTCGGCTACCCTGTCAGTGTGCTGCCGAATTGTCTGCTTGGCCAGGACCCTCAGAGACTGGGTTTGCATCTTTGAGGAGAAGTCTGGTGTTTCTCTGAAGAGCTGAGGTATGTTGCGCTTGGCAGGATTCCCAGCCCCAGCCAGCAATTATGAAGACAAGAAGAACATGTGATCAAAGGCTTTTCTTGTCTCATTTTTAGAGTTCATGCCCCAGGCAAAAGGCTCACGGTATATGAGGAGAAAAAGAGTATGCTGGGGAGCAGCTCTAATTAGTGGGGCAGACCCTTAGCTAATGAGGAAAACAGGTCTAGTGGGATCTCAGGAGCCCTTTGAGGAGAAAACAACTGGCTTCTTTATTAGAGCGTTCCTTCTTACAGACTAACTATTATGACTGAAATGGATATCTTAAGGACTAACCCAAACTATAGAAGGGTTTCAACTGTCGTGGATAAATGGCAAATCATCTGAAGAAGCTACTCACAGAAGAGAAAACATATAGAAATCAATATGTGCAGCAATATCCCTTCTTGACAGCAGGAATCAGATGAAACGAGTGGAAGGGAAAGCAGATTTGGGATTTCATGCGAACCTTCCCAGGTGACGCCACTGGGTTCCACGAACACAGAGCGAGTTGCTCAATGGTCCCCTCGCAGGAGAAATGCCTACTATGAAAGCCCAGTGGAGCGTCTTTCCATTTGTTTGTTTGGGTAGCCCCTTGTACAACTTTCTAAGAATATTGGGCTAAAGAGTTCCTCTTTCCTATGAAATATGAGAAAATGTATGCAACTCTTGGGGCTGTGAGCAGCAATCTTGGGGCCACAGAATTGTATCTGATGAAGCCTATTTTTTGTGAGGCAGAACTGAGGGATGAAAGAAAATGGAACCCTTGCTGAGCTCCTGGATCAAACCTTCTCTGAAGATCTGACATAAATTAAAAAAATTATTGGGGACTTCTACAAGTCTTATCTCAATCCATACATCCATCCATTGTGTCAAGCACATTTGCTGCCATTATAATTCTCAAAACATTTGCTTTCTATGTGAGCCCTTGGTATCAGCTCCTCATTTTCCCCTTCTATCCCCCCACCTCATGAACGCTTGATAACTTATAAGTTGTGTCTTACACTGTCCGACATCTCCCTTCACCCACTTTTCTGTTGTCCATGCCTCCGGGGGGTGTGTTATATGTAGATTCTTGTGATTGCTTCCCTCTTTCTACCCCACCCTCCCGCCACCCTCCCAGTAAGGCCACTCTCACCACTGGTCCTGAGGGGTTCATCTGTCCTGAATTCTCTGTGTTTCCAGTTCCCATCTGTACCAGTGTATATGCTCTGGTATAGCAGAATTTGTAAGGTAGAATTGGGATCAAGATGGGGGGCGGGAAAGGGGGAAGGAAGCATTAAAGAACTAGAGGAAAGTTGTATGTTTCTTCATTGCTATACTGCACCTTGACTGGCTTGTCTCTTCCCTAAGAACTTTCTGTAAGGGGATGTCCGGTTGCCTACAGATGGGCTTTGGGTCCCTACTCCACACTCCTCCTCATTCATAATGATATGATTTTTTTGTTCTTTGGTGCCTGGTATCTGATACCTTTGACACCTTGTGGTCACATAGGCTTGTGTGCTCCTTCCATGTGGGCTTTGTTGCTTCTCAGCTAGATGGCCGCTTGTTTACTTCAAGCCTTTAAGACCCCAGATGCCATATCTTTTGATAACCGGGCACCATCTGCTCTCTTCACTACATTTGTCTATGTACCCGCTTTGTCTTCAGTGATGGTGTCAGGAAGGTGAGTGTGTTAGTCCGGGTAGACTAGAGAAACAAATTCATGGAGGCACATATGTGTATCAGAAAGAGGTTTATATACAAGAGAAATTGAACATTGAGGAAACATCCCAACCCAGTCTAGTCCAAGGTCATAAATCTGATATTAGCCCATATGTCCGACAGCAATCTACAAAGTCCTTCAGACTCACGAAACACATGCAAGGATGCCAAATACAGAATGATCACAAGCCAGTGGGTAGAAAGTCTTTGGCTTAAGTGGTGTTGTGAACATCTCAGCGCTCCAGGAGTTTCCATGTGGCTTCTCTATGTCTGTTTTTCTTGCTGCATCAGGGTAGGTCGATGTGGCTTCTCCTCAGGAATGTCTTGCAGGGAGCCAGGCTTGTCAGCCTGTCTCTCAGGCAGTGAGCGTTGTCGGTAGTAAGTCTCCAAGAAGGAATGACCACATTTCCCAGAATTCTCGGGAGAAGGCCACGCCCACGCAGAGGTCTCATTGGTTATCTCCAGATGGACAGGCTAGACTCCACCCCTGCACTCTCAGTCCTCAAATTGACACCAGATTAGGTGACTGCCACAGTCAGCATCATGGAATATCAGTTTAATAGAACAAAGTGTTAAAGAACTAGAGGAACAAAGTGTTCTTGCATTGAGGTGGTACTTGAGTGAAGCCCCAATGTCCATCTGTTTCTTTAATACTAAATCTATAGATACATGCAATAGATCTATTTTCCCATCATAAAATATAAATATATTTACATATGTACATGCCTGTATTTAGACCTCTATAAAGCCCTTTGTCTCCTCGTTACCACTGATTTTGGATCATTTGTTGTTTCCTTGTCCCTGATTTGCTAATACCACTTCCTTTCCCCCACTACCCCCTCTCCTGCTTCCTCCCCAGAACATCATTGGTCCATTGTTTTCTTCTCCAGATTGTTTATCCTGTCTATCCTATCTAGATAGATCTGTGGAGATAACAGTATGCACAAAAACAAGACAGAGCAAAACAATGCACCAAAAGAAAACAAAACAACAAGTAAACCAATGACAGCAACAACGAAAAACCTGTAAATCGTTCAAGGTCTGTTTGCTGACTTTTTTTGGGGGGGAGGCATCACTGCCTCTGGTGGTCATGGGAGCTGCTCAGTGCTGCTGAATTTGAACCACCAAGCCTGTGGGCCGTAGTCCCACACTCAACCACTTAAGCCACCGGGGCGCTTGCTGACTTTTAAGAGTGTTTTCTTGTCCAGTCTGATGGCGTTCCATGCCCTGGCCTCAAAATCTTCTTTTGGTGTTCCCTTGGGACTTTCTTGCTTGGCTCCCCTTGCTGTTCTGTGGCACACCCTTAGTGTTTTGCCTCAATGTGGTGGAGTCGGATCAGGTGCAATACCACCCTGTCTCGCAGGGTAGTCTCCTGTAGGGCTATGAGTCAGTGAGGGATTGACATAAAATTTTAATGTACTTCTGCAGGTTTTTTTTAATGGAATAATTTTCTTTATTGCTCAAGCCACTTTGAATGGAATGGTCTATGAACTGCACCCCAAAACATCCTAACAGAAGTACAAAGAAAGACCAGGGTCTCCCCTGGGCTACTCACTGATTATATACAATATGCTTATTACACCCCAATTCTGTGTCAATCTTGGGCTACACTAGGGATACAGTAGGGAGCTGATCAGGTTCTCATGGATTCAAAGTGACACTCGGAGGTTTTTTTTCTTTGAAAGGCTCTTGGGTCTTTTGTTATTTGCTGTGAGCCTCGGTGATTCAGTCTTCTTCTTCTTTTTTTTTTTTTTTTGTTACTACTTCCTTCCACCACTGCTGCTGCCATCTTATCTGGTCCATTTCATGTCAAAACAGACATATTCTCGCAGCTTTCCTTTCTTTGTCATTATTCAGTCAGGGCAACAGAAATCGCTTGATTATTTAAAGTAGGAAAGTCCTTACTTCAGGGAAACAGACCTTTTACAAAACCACTGAAGGGGCTGGAAGATTGAAGGTGGGGAAAGACAATATTTTTTGCAGAATTGCCACAGGTTTTCAGAGGACCAGAAGATTAAGGAATTGCAAGGACTGTTGCTGTTTGCTGCACCGAGATAGGTGATGTGTGGGGCGAATAGTTGGGAGTAAAACTTTTCATCCCCCCCCCCCAAAAAAAAAAAAAACTCCAAAACTTTTCACTACCTGAGGAACAATAAGATATGGCTTCTGATTCCTTTTTGGCTTTTCAAATCTCACGGGAATGCCTTTTATTAGCGAGCACTAGTCAATGGGCAACCGTACCGCCCAAACTTCCCGTCCTTATAGGATATAGGATGATGGACGACGACTCAGCTCTCGCTCTTCCAATTCATAGCGACCCCACAGGACAGAGTAAAACTGACCCTGTGGGTTTCTGAGACAGTTTAAGTCTTTTCAGGAATAGAAAACTTCGTCTTTCGCCCATGAAATGTCTGGTGGTTTCGAACTGTCGACCTTGCAGTTAGCTCCTTATGGAAGACCATGGAAAGGGAAAAGTGGTGTGAATTGTGAGCAGGCGATCTTGAACAGTCAACTGATAAGTTTCTTTTGAGGGATTCCCTGCTAATCTGCATACATAAAACCCAAAGAGTTTCAAGCAGAAGAGACAATTTGGGGAGATGGTCGGATTCATCATAATCGATAACCCTAATCCCCCACACCCAGTGACCACATCTGTGCAACCATTCTGCCTTCAGACCATGTGGGACAACTCCTCTCCACGTTCTACTCACCCTCCCTCTCCTGGTGTGCACCTGCACATCTTGGAAGGCTGTACCTGGGCTATGGAGTTGATGAAAAACTCAATATTCCTGGAGGTAGGAAGCCGCAGCATCTGACCCTTAACAAATGGCTGATGGGTGCTGGGATGACTTGTGCTATAGATGATGCCTGGAGAGAACATTGATCCCAAAAGAGAGCAGCTCGGACTTGGATCACAGTAAAGCAGAAGGGCAAAAGGGACCCACAGCTTCCCTCAGGAGTGATCCATGTAGTGCACTCCGCCCTCCTGAGTGTGTTCCCTCTGGAGGTCACCGGACTGCTATTACCTAACAATGCACCTGACAAGGAAGCTAATGATCTGTTTCTCCCACTCAGGGCCATGGTTAAAGGAGAGACTTGCTATGAAACAAACAAACAAGCTAGGTCTCTACCCAGGAATGTGAGTGGGCAACCAACCACCCAAAGAGATAAAAACAAACAAACAAACAAACAACCCCCCCCCCCCACAGTATCCCTGTAAAGGAACGAGACTCCTCATCCTTAAGAATCAGTATCTTCAAAGTTGTGAGAACATTTTGATGGGGGGAGGAAGATGTCTGCTTCTGTAAAGATTAAACCCAAATAACTCTACTTCCATCTAGTTGCTTCCAACTCCTAGCAAGCCTATTTAGGATTTCTAAGGTGGTAAAACTTTAGAGGAAGAGACTACCTTGAACATCAACTGGGCTTGAACCACTAACTTTACAGTTAGTAACCCAAAGCCTAGTCCAGTTTCTCCAGGACTCCTTTCTGTCAAGATGACCATCTTGGAAATCCCATGCGTTGGGTAAGTCCTATTCTGTCCTAATCTATAGCCAGGGGTTTGGGGTTGGGAATTTCAAAATTCACTTCTTAAATTTGTGTGTGTGTGTGTGTGGCATCACTGCCCTGGTGGGAGTAGGAATCACTTCTTAAATTTGTGTGTGTGTGTGTGTGTGTGTGTGTGGCATCACTGCCCTGGTGGGAGTAGGAATCACTTCTTAAATTTGTGCAATGAATACATGTTACTTTTCTAAGAACAACACGTTCGTTTTTCCTTAAAATAAGATTGAAACCAAGCCTTTCGCACGTCTCAGTAGTCTTCAGTCTGTGGCTCAAAATGAGAACTCATACGGTCTGTCTTGCTTCCACTCCGATGTTGCCGTTTGGGGCCGTTGAGTGGGCTCCAACCCAGAGATTCTGTGCATGACAGAACCAAACACTGCCTGGTCCCGCGCTACCCTCACAATGGTTCCTAGGCCTGAGCCCATTGTTGCAGTCAAATCCATCTTGTTGAGGGCCTCCCTCTTTTTTGTCTTTCTTTCTTAAAAAAAAAAAGGTGTGTTTTATTTCTTCACTAGTTTAGAAAAACAAAATAATCAGAACATACAATTTATTTTCCCAATACGAAAGGGTTGGTATTAGTTAGGTTGACAATTCAAAGGAGAGAGGTAAAATTAAATTTAGGATTATGGTAACCATCGCCCAAAGAAACAGGAAGACATCGCCCAAGAGAACCAGGGATGAGGTAGTTGACTTTTACTCCCATGAGCTGGATCACATCCCCTTATAGAAGTTGACATATTAGATGTCTTCACCACGTTAGGAATTCACATTAGTAAAGTAAAAGTCCAGGTACATAAAATAAGGACCACCAAGTATAGAAAGTCATTAGGCAATGGTGTTACACATTAGTTGGGTTCCCAGGTAAATTGAATCAGTTATGTTTCTTTTATAGTCTACCATATCTTTAAGACAACTTTTAGAAAGTGACCATCAAGGAAGCCATCACATTCATATGAGATAAGGGATAGGGGCTGAGCCCTGGTGGCGTAGTGGTTGTGTGCGGGACCGCGGCCCTCTGGGTTGGAGGTTCAAATCCAGCAGCAACTCTCCAGGAGCAAGGCTGGACCCCTTACTCCCACCAGAGGGCAAAAGAAAAAACAGAGATAAGGGATAAAAAGTAGAAAAGGACCACAAACTTTATTAAATGTAAGTGTATCATAATAACATGCACAGACAGCACCGAATGCCGATTTTATTTGTAGATGATAAAGTATTCCAACCCCCGTTCATGAGGTACACGTTGGTCACAGCCTTGGCTAGATCTGGAACTAATGCCGAGTCCAGCTGTGCTAGAGTGCTGCCCTTATCATGTTCAGATAGGCCACACTGTTCCTGATCGTCATGTGTTTTGTAAACACCTGCTTCACAAAGACTGTATTTTTCAGGTGCTGCAGAGCAGGATAAAGAGGTTCTTCGGTGTATGACAGGAAAAGCTGCAGGGTGAGTGTCCATTCACCCTTATCAAGAATTTTCTGTGGTAAGCAAAAAGCTCCTGCTGCAGAGAAGGAGGAAAATGCACCGCATCATCGTCTGACATAGTTCATTCCATCAGGCATGTGGCCAGAACAGGCTGCTCAACACCAAACTCTCCAACCTTGGATGCCCTTGGAGGAAGCGCAGGGGCATAGGGCAAGACCCAGGCCAAAGTTTAAAGCCCTTAACCCCTTCACTTCCATCTGTCGGATCTGGTACTTGGCCTAAGTGTCATCAGTCACAAGGGCAAAGCCACTGATTTC
>PVJH01042312.1:0-14380 GCA_004026705.1 Nesogale talazaci
CCACCTCCACCTCCACCACCACCACCACCACCACCACCATCATCATATCATCATCATCATCAGCAGCAGCAGCAGCAGCATCTTTAGTGATTTAGCTAAAATCTACAATTCCTACTTTACTTTTCTCAATATGAAGCATTGGAAATAGGGGGTAAGAAAGATTGGTTGTTTTTTATAACTCATGCTACAGGTTGAACACATTTGCAAGGTTTAAGAGTAGGTGTAATATTTTGTTGGGGAAAAACAGTGACAGAAGTTAAATATAGACTAGGAATTCTGAGGGAAAAAATGTTTAAAAAGTTCACATGGACAGGCTGGGAGGAAAGAGGAGAGAATGTAGAAAGAAAGAAGGGGGCGGGCAAAAGGAATGCTCTGGGTTGACCTAAGGAAACCAAAGGAACGTTCTTAAGGGACTTCCTGAGAGTCTGGGAGTTTGTGATGCTTGTTCTTTCATGCAACAATGAATCAGAATGTTTGGATTAAATTCACAATTAAAAAGGCCCTACAGTTTGTATGACATTTCTTCATTCAATGAGGAGACAGCTAAGCTATTGGATGCTTTTTTGTAGATTCTGTATATGTATGTTCTCTCAAAGGAACATGTGGTCATATTTATTATCTTTATCTTCTAACCAATCTCCATATGAGTGGCTGATGGCAGGGTAAGAATTAACTTAGAAGAGCTATCTGATCTTTCAAAAATGTTTAAATAATATATATTTTAAAGTAGTTTTATTGGCATGTAACCCAGCCCAACCAAAAAAGAGTGTTTTCTTGCTGTTATGGTATTTAGGTCTGTGCCTGGATTTATTTGGGGTACTGATTTGGGAAGTTGCATTGGCTAGACCACATGAGATCTAGTTTCTTAAACAAGGTATTGCATTATATTTTCTGCTCTCAAGTTAAGCTCATTTATTATTATATCATAGTTATTATTATATCATATATATCAAACTATATCATTTATATAGTTTTAAATATTAGAACATTTTAGGTCCACACATTACAGGATAAGACAAAAAAACCCAAGAAATATCTGAAAAAGAATTATGTATTAAGCCACTTCCCCGGGAAACTGTCAATGGATAGACCCTGAATTGCCAATCATAAGATCAGTGGCTAAAACCCAGCAGTCACTCCGCAGCTGTTAGAAGATTTAAAGGCTTGGAAACCCTAAAGGAAAGTGCTTCTCTGTTTTATAGGGTGACTATATGATACAATGGATTAAATAGCAGCAGGGCTTTCTTTTTGGTAGGGAGGCTGCATACAGAGACTACAAATTGGATACTGTAAAACCAGAACACAGTTTGAAAGGAGTGGAAAATACAAAAGACAATGGAAAAGACACATATATGGAATGTGGCATTTAGAGCGCTGCATATGAGAGATTTCATAGCATATTTCATAAATATTTTGACAATCTAATTTTTGTTTCAAATTTTGCAATAAAATTTCAGAACATATTTGAATATGTATGAATCGATGCATAAATCAATAGATAATTTATGTGAAATGTTTCAGAGGTGAAGTCCCTCTAAGATTCTTGATAAGAGAAATCCTAACTTTCAAGCATTTCTATGCACCGGTGAAGAAGTCCTGCCATCTTACAACAGGACTGGAACATTTTAATTTTAATAAAGGAGTTAGAATTCTGATAGGCTAATTTTGGGGTTTTGAACATTTGCATCTCTATTTATTGTACCACATTCATTACCAGCCAGCCATTTAAGATTCATAGTAATCCTATCGGTCACATTGGAACTTCTGTGGGTTTCTGATGCTGTAAATCTTTATGGGATCAGGAAGTCTTGTTTGCTTGCGGAGAAGCAGGTGGGCTCAGAGAGCTACCTTTTCTGGTTTACAGTCACACATGCAATCCACTACTCCCTCAGAGCTCCATTTTTATTATACAGGAACCCTTTTTTTCTGTCCCCCCTTTTAAGATAATACATTCGAACTGCTTGATGTAAGAAAGGTGAAGTGATACTTGAAGAAAATCCCAAGTTCATGTAATTTGCAATTGTTCAAATGTCTCTTTGGCTCAAAGGACACCTTGTGAATTATATCTTGGCATAGATAGTCCAACACAAACTACTTTAAATAAAGACACTGTGCACTTAGCATATTCTGATTTCTGGTGGTATAGCAGAGGGAGGAGTGAGGATTTCTGGTGGGCTAGCAGAACATATGGCTTATGTTCTGTAGCTTAAAAAATAGAGCTGATGGGAGAAAACTGGCTCTATTTTTTCAATCATCAGGTTAAATGTACCCAGAAACAAATATAATATCAGAGGCACCAAATGTAGGTTGGCTAGTGTAATCTGCACATCATACAATTTAATTGTTCCCTCCCTGGAGAAGGATAACATATTTGGTAAAGTAGTAGGGCAGCAAAAAAGATGAAGACCCTTGATAAGAGTAATTGACACTGTAGATATCAAAATGGGCCCAAGCATAGGAAGGAGTTTGAGGAGACACTGACTGGGCAGTGTTTTGTTCTGTTGTTCATAAGGTTGCCAGTGAATCCAGATCGACTTGAGTGCAATAATAATATACATAATACCATTTTAAGAAGAGATATGCAATTTCTACCACAATCATCTTCAGAATATTTCCTGCTTGTACTCATTAATGTTAGCTTCCCATTCCACCCCTCCAATATCCTTTATCATGCTCCTGAAGAATTATTCATCAAATTACTCTTTCTACAGATTTATCTATCCTGGATTTCATCTATAACCCATATCCCAATTGCATCTCTATCACCTATACCATATAAGTACTTTAATCATGTCTATAGCTGTGCATCTCTATATTTATCTTCAGATAAATTAATAACTCTTGTGTACTTCATACAGAGAGATTAAGGTGATGCAGCTTGTTAACAATCTAACAGACTGGATTCTAATTAGAAGAATGGTGTGTTAATCCAGGCAGACTAGAGAAACCAATTCATATGCACACATGTGTATATAAGGGAGAGGTTTATACATGAGAGGAATGGAATGTTGAGAAGACATCCCAGCCCAGTCCAGTCCAAGGTCATAAGTCCAATATTAGTCCATATGTCTGATACCAATTCATAAGCCCTCTTCAGACTCACAAAGCATGTGCAATGACACCAGGACAGTCACAAGTTAGTGGGTGCAGAGTATGGTATATCCAGTGGCAGCAGAAGCATCTCAGCATTGGCAGGGTCCTCTCTGTGTGGTGTTTCCAGCTTCCAAGGTCTGGTTCCACCAGAGTAAGCCCATGGGGCTTCTCCTCCAGGATGTCTCACAGGGAGTCAGCCTTGTGTCTTGTCAGTAGAGCATCTCCAAGGGACTGAGCCTTAAGTCTATCACCTCCAAGGGGGAAATATGGATAGTTGCCCAGAATTCTCAGGAGAAAGCCATGCCCTCACAGAGATTTAATTGGCTATCCCCAGCTTGACAGGCTTGTTTCCACCTCTACACTTCCAATCCTGAACTTGACACCAGATTTGTGACTGCCACAAATGGATAAAAAAACCTCTGGTACATATTCACAGTGGAATACTATGTACCCCCACCCCACCCCCACTCCCAACAGCAATAAATCCATGAAACACCTCAAGACATGGAGCAACCTGGAAGACATTGCACTAAATGAAGTTAGTCAAGAACAAAAAGCCACATGCTGTGTGAGTCCACTGCTGTAGGAACAAGCAGCAGAATGGGCACAAGCTCAGGCTTGTAGGGGACCCAGTCTGCTAGCTGCGGGTCAGACAGCCTGGTAGGGACCCTGAGTGGGGCCAGTGAACCATATACCATCTGCTCTAGGAAAACACTTAAAAATCGCTTGGCTGGAGGACACCTAACACCAGCTGGGAACAAATGGTCAAGGGAGAGGAAGAGGATGTTGTCTACTGAGTGACTGCCATGTCAATCTATGATGGGTTTCCTTGGACAGGTAGACAGCCCTAGCAAAGGGATGAGGCATACTGATGGGAAAAACAATGCAGGAGAAGGGAAAGAGAGCAAATACCTCTGGGGGAACCCAACCGTTTGTCTGTTGGGAGGCAAAGAGGGAGGTCAGACCTCCATGTGGTGGGAGAAATGACTGAAAATTCTTTGGGGGACCCAAGAGGAGGGGCAGAGGATGTCTTTGATGGTATGCACTGAATGGGTTGCATTCACCTTGGCTTCTGTGTGCATACTGCAGATGCAGGGCATGTTTCATGAAACTCTGGGACACTGAATCTTGGATCTTCAAGACCGACAGCATTGTCCAGAGGGTGTGCCAGTGGGACCCCACCTGGACTGTATCGCAGGCACACCTAGAACTTGAGGACTTACATTGGAACATACATGGTATGTGGGGAGGCAGAAGACAGCTGTACCAAGATGGTTGACCTGTTGGGTAGTCACACAAACATGATCTTGCTATATCAGTGTCCTATATACTATATTAAGATATGTATTGTCTGGCAAAACTTTGGCAGATACTCTGTTTTATTTATTTATTTTTTTCACATTAGGATGTATCTCAGAGGTGTTATGTTGTTGGGGCATTCACCCTCTTGAAGTTGTGTTATATATTTTTCTGTTTCTTAGTAAATGAAATCCAGGATTGATGAATAGGAACAGAATGTAGAATAAGAATTTTGACAGGGGGTGGTGGTGGAGTAAAAGGGGGACAATTTCAAGGAGTCCAGAAAGAAAAAGCATGATTGAAAAATTACTGTGGCAGCAATTGTGCTTGACAGGATTTGAACTATGGAATAGAGTGATACATGTATTAACTCCTAGTTAAGAATAAATTAAAAATAAATTAAATATTTGTTGGTAATTTTGCTCATGGGGTCAATATTTGGAAATAACAAAAATGATATCAGGAAAAGCAAAACAAAACAAGGTTCTTTGGTCATTTAAAAACATTAATTTAATTTTGCTCTCATATCATACAACTTCAAATATAGTTTTAGTGATGCTTTTCTGTTTGCTTACTGTCCATATGAGTAAGCTTGACACCTTGGTTATTCAACACCTACATTTAGAGACTGCCTCAAGAACACATGATCTATTGAACACTAATGACAAGAGAAGACAAGCTGAGGTATAACATCAAGCACTTCATGCATGAAGAAAGTGGATGTCAAAATAGCTCTGAAACTTGATCTTGAATGCAAAGTAGCCAATGTGAATGGAAGAAATGATGATGTGTAAGAACTGAGCAGAAAATGTCAAAAGACCGTGTGAGAAGACAGAGTTTCATAATGAAATGCAAATAATTCTGGAGATAGGAAAACAAAAAGGAGGAATACATGCATTCAACATATTTTAAGCTGAAAGCAATGAAGCGGGGTGGGGAAATCAAGCCTAGAATTCTAATATTGACAGGATTCATGGTTAAAATTCTGAATGATGAAGGAACCACCCAAAGAAGATAAAAGGGATATACAGAGTCATCATATCCAACAAAATTGTTGATAATTCATCTTCTTGATATAGTTGAATATCAGGAACTGATGGTGTTATTGTTTTTTCTTAACTTGGCTGGGCCAGAATTCTCTGTTGTTTGGAAGTTAAGAACTAGTAATCACTGATGAAGAGATATGCTCATCTGTTTTCAATATATGTGGGTGGTGTGAAAGCAAACAACAAGCAAACTTGCTTTTTCAAAGGTCTGAGTTGAGCTTGGAGCTCATTCATTGACCTTGAACTTGAGGTTGCTGTTTACCACATTGCCAGATAATCCCAATAGTCACAAATGCCAACTTTGAATTCATTAACCTTTGTAGTTAGAAGCCTGTCATCTGACCACTAATCTTGGGTTGATTGGTCCTTGCAGCTACTTTATTAAGAAATTTCCAGTCTGACATCTGATTCGCGGTATTGGGACTTACTTGTTTTTACAACTTTGTGAGCCATTTACTTGATATAAAACATTTATCCGTCTATTTATCATCTCTCTATCTATCATAATTTATCTACCTATCTATATACATACACATATATACTCACATATATTCCTACATCTATATATAAGAAATATATATGTATAAATATATCTATAAACCTTTACTAAGTTTGTTTCTCTAGAGAACCAAGCCTGAGACAGAAGATATTGAAGAATGAAATCAAAGCTTTGCTGAAGACAATAATGAAAAATGATGGATAATTTAAGGAAAAGCCTGAAAAAACTGACTGAAAACACTCATTATCTTATGCCAAGAAATTTGAAAGATAGCTACCTGGTCAACCAACTGACAAATATCCATATTTGTGCTTATCTCTAAATAAGGAGATCCAACAGGTTGCAGATATTTTCAAACAACATCTCTAATATAGTACTCAAGGAAGTTTTTGCTGAAGATAATTAAAACTGATAATAGCAGTATGTCAATAGCTTTTAGAAATTCAAGCCAGCTTCAGAAGAGGATATGGAATAAGAGAGATCCTTTCTGACATCAGCTCTATCTGAGGTGAAAGCAGATAAGACTGGAAAGATGTTTACTTGTGTTTTATTGACTATTAAAAGACATTTGGCTTATGGATTGTAACAAATTATATGGATTGCATTGTGAACAATGAACAATTCAGAACCCCTAATTGTGCTCATTCAGAACCTGTATTCAATCTGTATCCTCATTAAGTAATCAGAGAAGCTGGATCATAGGAAGAAGAAGGATGGGAGGGACGCTCTTTAAAAGCCTGAGATATGCAGATGACACAGTCTTGCTTAATGACAGTGAAGAAGGCTTGAGCATTTACTCAAAGGCTACAGTCTTCAGGACTGATTATAACTCAATGTACAGAAAACAAAAATCCGCACATCAGAACCAATAGACAACAGCATGCTAAATGAAGAAAAGGTTAAAGCAGAGAAGGATCTCATTACTTGCATTCACAATGGACACTCAAGGAAGCAGTAGTCAAGAGTGCAGAATAACTATTGTGCCAGGAAAGTGGGCAGCACAAGACTGATTCAACGGCTTAAGAGCAAAGATGGGACTTTGAGGACTCAGGTGCACCAGACACAAGCCACGGTGTGTTTGGATGCCTCAGTTGCGTGTGGAAACCAGACAATGACTAAGGAAGCCTGAAGAAGAATCAATGTAATTAAATGATGGCTTTGGGGAAGAATATTGAACATACCATGATTTCCAGAAGTAAAAAAAACCCAAACACATTTTGAAGAAGCGCCACCCAAATGCTTCTTAGAGGTGAGGTGGGCTTGATGATGTCTCATGCGCTTTGCACGTGCTACCAAGTGGGCCCAGACCCCGAAAGAGAGCACCTGCCTTGGTAGATCAGAGAGCCAGGAAACGGTGAAAGACCACATGAAGACAGCCTGACACAGTAGCTGACACAATGGGCTAACTCTGGGGCCAGTAACCTGTGGATCCCCAGCCTCATGTAGCTCTTTCTCTAGGGACATGTGGCTTGGAGGTTAAGTGGAAACATTTTAAAGGATATCATTCAGATAAGTTCATTTTATTTGTTAGTAAAAATATATTTATGATACTTGATACTTTTTAATATACTTTAATAATATCATTTATAGAATTATACTTGTGAACTATACTTACAAATAGACTTTATAAATAATATACTCTAATAATAATAGCCATTTCATAAGAATTGTGGTGAGGGACCGGCTTGGCTCTTCCATCTCCAAAGTGTGCTGGGCGACAGCTGAGTAGTGAGGATAGCACAGATGGGACAGTGTGTTTTCTACTGTGCACATTGTGACTCTGAGTTGGAGACGGTGCTGTATGACACCTGACAACAAAGCCAATTAAGCGTACTTAGTGCTGGCCTTTTCCCAGAGCCCCAGATACATATCTTTAGGTGCTTATTTGAAATCTTTGCTTGACTATCTCAGAGGTAGGGAGGTAGCGACTGCAGAGTTGATGCTGACACATGGGAAGCGGTGTCTGCGCCTGAATCCTCCTTTTTATCCCTCACACGGTGGCGTGCCTACATGTCACCGTGGCTATTGTGCCGCTCTCTCTCCTCAAATGTCTCTCGTATCCTCCTTGGCTCTCTAACTGGCCAATGCCTTGACTTCCTCCAGTGATTGATCTATTTAAAACAAGTAAGTTGGACTTGGATCTATTGGCTAATTTTTATTGGCTAGCTTTTAGAAGTAGATGACCTGATTCTACTTCCTAACCTGTCTTGTTCTGGAAGGTCCGCTGAAACATGCTCACCCAGGAGGAATCCTACTGGTAGGTGAATTACTGCTGTCATAGTTTCCAACGTCGTAATAGCACACATCTACTACCAGATAACAAACAGGCAAATTGGCAGTGGAATTATATGGTAAGTATCTTAACTTCAAAATTATTATGAGTTGTTTCTTTACAGCATTGACAACTCTGACTAAATGATGTAATTTAGGGTTTCCAAAACTATGTTACCCCAAACTAAATTCTTTTTGTAACTGTATCTCTAGAACTGAGTTAATGAAAACATGGCTCTTTGTCCTCTTGGTTGATGCTGGGTTGGGGAATTTTTGCTTCCTAACTGCATGTTGCTTTCTAGTCCTGGGACAGACTATGACCTTTGCTTCCTGCAGGCCCCATATTTCTGCCTTTCCAGGTCCTTTGGTCCTTTAAGCTGCAGCCACCATTTTCTAAAAGTGTGTGGGCAGGGCAGAGAATAGCTATTGCCAAGATTGCTATAGGGGGAATTCTTGCAGGAAGTAGAAGGTTGTACTAAATCACCTTTAAGATGCCCACTAGCTCTAAGAACTGGTGATTTTATAGGGTAAAATGCCTAATGTTTTCTTATATAGCTTAGATTCCTTGATTTAGATGAAAGTCTCTGTCACTTATAAATGTGTTTTGGGCTGATGTTAAATTTTCTTTATGGATTTGTTGGAAATAAATGGGTCATTGTTACCTGCAGCTTGGATAGTTTTCAGCTTACAAAGATGGTCTTGGCTTTGCTTTTTGTTCTGGTAGAGCAAGATTCCTGATTAGCCCTGCAGCAGAATGAATTGTTTTCACTTACATGTGTTTTGTCCTTCGTGGTGATAAGAAGGAGTTTGAAAACTTTTGTGAAAAAAAGTATTATCTTTTAATTTCAATCTTCTATGAGATTTCTGAAGCCCCCCTTGTAGCATTTTTAGTTTGATGCACAGTAGTATCTGGACTCCTAGGCTGCTTAGAGATGGTTGTGGCTAAGCTCTGAATGTGAGATAATGGAATCTAAATGTGTTCTCTGCAACCTATATGTACTCTAAAGGGGTCCTCCTGTGCTTTCTCTGGTGACAGCAATGTAATTTTTGCTATTGACATTTGGGACTCTAGTAGTGGAGGTAATGTTCTGGCGACAAGGAAAAAATGGCCTGAGTCCCAGTAGAGAACTACTGTCATGTGAAACTGATTTTTGAGAGAGAAGGAATCTTTCGTCTTATTTAAGCTGTTCTTCCCTCCCCCTCAACAGTATTATTGACAGGTAATTTACCTATCATATATTTCAATAGTTCAATTATTCAATCATATAAAAGGTAACTGTACCATCACCCTCACATCAATTTTAGAGCATTTCCCCCCAACATGGTTAAATCGCCTCTGAGTTATGCAAATACAATCAGTTCTAGTGCTCCCTCACTCCACCTATCTTCACTATTTACTCCCCAAATCCCCTTACCCTCCCTATCATCTACCCCCTACCCCCCAAATTCCTTCCATCCCCTTATTATTCACCTACTCCCCTTGTGTTTCACAGCTGGGAGACACAGCAAAAAACACTAAAAAACATTCTCGCTAAGGTGGTAGAAAGCAAATGTTTTGAGATTTGATGATGGTAACACGTGCAAATGTGCTTGACACAATGGATGTATGTACGGATTGTGATAAGAGTAGGGTGAACCCCCAATAAAATGATTTGAAAAGATAACAGTAGATAGACAAAAATACAAATAATGTGTAAGAGGAAAAGAGCCCCCACAACATTCAAAAACCTAGGGGGGGAAATCTGTTATGGAATTCATAAGAGATACCTGCATTGACAATAAATTCAGGTCGAGTGTATAAGGTGTCAACTGGCCCAGTATCAAGGTCGATCCAGCATAATCAAGGTTACAATGTTCTCTGCCTCATAGTAAGGCTGTTCAAGACTTGCCTGTGGCTAAAGTGAATCTGCCAGGGGCTCAGCCTGACTAGATCCTCTGCAGAGGAGGATCAGATGGGGTTTGGGCTCCCACCGTGTGCCACAGCCCTTCATAAATTGTGTGATCACAGTGTTTGCTCTGATATGTTTCTCCTCACCATGTTTGAGATTTGTAATTGTTACCTCTGGATCTCATGATTTGGCGTGTCCGTTTCTATGGACTTTTTTGACTCTTCACTTAGATGGCTGCTTGTTTGAATACAAGGCTAAGACCCCCAACCCTTCTGACTGATAGCCAGGCACTATCTACTATCTTCGCCATGCTTTACTGGAGCACCCTTATCTGCAGTGATCATTTCGGGAAGGTGAGTACAGAGCATGCCATGATGTAAGAAATGGTTGTTTTTTCAGTTGGAGCTAGGATTTCATGTTAGCCCAAAACTCAAATTTACTGTAAATTGGGAGCCAATACATATGTCATATTAGTTCATAGTTCAATCATGACAAATAAATTATGAAATTTCTTTCATAAACATACATGTTTTCCAAAACATTCATTTCCTTCCTGCACTTCTTAACATAATCTCTCTCTTAATTCTCCAGTCACTCTATATCTCCCTTTCCCCAAACCCTTCCTATATTTTCTTTCACTATAGGCTCAACATTCCTGGGTTTCATTTTTTACCGAAAAACAAAGGAACAAATAACACAAACTCAAGGGGGTGAGCCCCAATGGTGACACCCCTCTGAGATACATGCTAATATAAACAAGCATAAACAGACTGCAACAAAATGGCCATCCCTGTTTTGCTGGGATAATACGTATCTTAATAGAGCATACAGGGCATCGATGCAGTAAGACCTTGTTCACCAACCCACAGTAGACCATTCTAGGTACAGCTAGCTATTTTTTTCTACTTCAGAGACATACGTTTTCAAGCTTAAGTCCTCAGGTTATAAGTGTGTCTGGAATAGAGTCCCTTTACCTGGTGAAGTTCCCATTTGGAGATCTCACGATGCAGTCTGGAGCATGACATGCACTCTGATGATTCAGGATTCAGTGTGCCAGTTTTCTGTGAGCCCCCTCCTGGGTTCTCAGCCTACCCCCAGATGTTGTAGGTCAATTGCACTCTCTAGCTACATGCCACGAAAGGCCCTCCCTATCTAGAGATCCCAAGAACATCCTCAGTTTCTCCTCCCCCACTTGGCAGTCAACCTTCTCTCCCCTCTCCTCCAATAGACATGTACCTATGTGTTTGCCCTGACTTGACCATTCCCTCTCCCTTCTTCTGTGCTGCTCCTCCATCAATAAGCTTCATTCCTCTGACAGAGCCTCCTCCCTGTGCCTCACCACAGATCAACCTGACAACCACTAGGCAGACAGCACCCCACCACTCCTCCAACCATTTGATCCTAGCTATCGTAAGGCGCTCTTCAGCCAAGTGACCTATACGATGCTTACCTGGAGCAGATGACCTGTGGTTCAGTAGCACTGGTCTAGCTCATGACCAGGCTGTCTGGTTCCCAGCCAACAAGACTCAACAGCCTGCAATCTTAAGCTTGTGCTGGTTCTGCTGCTTATTCCTACCGCAGGGACTCATACAGTCTTTGTTCTTTTGTGCTTGACTAACTTCACTCAGCATACTGTCTTCCAGATCCCTTCATGACTTGAGGTGTTTCATGGTTTTATTGCAGTTTTTTTTAGGAATACATAGTATTCCATTGTGTGTATCTACCAGTTTTTTTTTTTATCCACTCTTCTAATGATGGGAATTGAAGCTGATTTTAGCTTCTTGCTATTGTGGTGCAATGTACATGGGGTAGCAAACATCTACTCATGATCTGATATTTATTTATTTTGGGCATGTGCCCAGAAAGGGTATTGCTGTGTCATATAGTAGTTCAATTTCCACCAGTTTTAGGTGTTGCCATACTGCCTTCCACCTTGGCTATGTGTATTTTCAAGTATATCAGTAGTGTATAAGTGTTTCCATCTTACCACCTTCTCCAACATTTGTTGTTCTCTCTCTTTTTTAATTGGGCTAGAGTAATGGGCATTAAGTGGCATCTTGTTGTCTTGACTTGCATTTCCTGGATGGCTGATGTCTGGGAGCATTTCCTCGTGTTTTTATTAGCCATTCAAGTGCCATGCTCTGTGAATCATCTGTTCAGGTCTTTTGCCCACTTTCTCTGAGAGTTATTAATTTGTTTTTTCTTGTTGTAAGCTTGCAAAATTCTGTAAAACTAAATAACTTGTCCTTTATTTGTTCTGTTATTCATAAATATCTTTTCCCAATTTGTGTGTTCTTTTATTATCCTTTTAATAAAACCTTTCAGTATACACAAGTGTTTTATTGTTAATAGATCCCATTCATATATTTTATCTTCCACAGAGAGTATTCCCTTTGTTAATTCTGATAGTCCATGAATTCACTACACTTGGTCTCCTAGCTTTGTCTCAATTTTCTTATTGATGATCCTGATATCTTTGGGTTTTACATCTAGGTCTTTAATCCACCTTGAGTTTGTTTTTGTCCATGGGGTGAGATATGGATGTTGTTTCATACTTCTGCACATGTATCTCCAGATTTTCCAATACTATTTATTGAAGAAGATATCTGCTTCCCATTTAATGTTTTTTTTTGCCTTTGTCAAAAAGCAGTTGTCTGTATGCTGATATTTTTATTTTTGGGCTTTTTGTCCTGATGCATTGGCCCATGTATCTATCATTATACCAGGACCAGGCTGTTTTGACAACTGTGGCTGTGTCATAGGGTTTGAGGTAGTGCATGCAAGCCATTCTTAATTTTGGTCTCAGTCCAGTTATATATGTTAAATTGTCTCTTAAAAAACAAGTGTTTTGAACTATGTCTCCCTAAAATATGTGTCCACTTGGCTGGACCAGATTCTCAGAGGTTTAGCAGTTATGAGTATGTGAGGATGCAAGTCGGCAGTCATGTCTCGATCCCTCATGCTGTGATCTGATGTGATAGGCCAATCAGTTGTAAAGGGACTAAGGGTGAGATGAACCACTTTTAATCCCATCACAACACAGATCCAAGGTAATTGAGTTTCCCTGGAATGTGGCCTGATGTATCTTAAATTGAGGGGGAGAGAGAGAGGGAGGGAGGGATGGAGGGAAGGAGAGAGAGAGAGAGAGAGAGAGAGAGAGAGAGAACTGAGAAAGAAGAACCATGGGTAGAACTCATTCTTTGCACCCATGTTGCTATGTGGGGAAACTCTGGGGAAAGACTGATGCCAGGACATTTGGGAATGTGAGCCTTTGAGAGAGACAAAGAGAAAACTCTCTTTAGAACTGGCACTGTGAATTTGAGCTTCTAGCCTCATAACTGTGAGAGAATAAATTTTGTGTGTTAAAGGCATCTACTTGTGGTATTTCTGTTGTTATATCACCAGATAATTGAGAGACCAGGTTTGCCTTTTTCTTTGCACTTGTGTGTGCCATATTGGAAAATGATGTCTATATTAGTAAACAAATGTTTACATAGGCCTATATAAAACTAAATGGTGTGTAGAGTGAGCACTCCTCAAGCATTGCCTGCAGATTTTAAATCACCAGCCGTGTAGAGGGTGGAGGAGGAAGTGACTCCTTTGGGCATTATTATTTCTGGGATGTCCTCACAAGAGACTGAAATTCGTGGGCATCACTAGCGCTGATTCAGATAAGACAAACATAGAGCATCCCAGTTGCCGACAGTATTCTTAGGACCAAAGAAAATGACCCCAGCTCAGGAACCACTGACATTCAACAACGTGGCGGTAAAGTCCACCTGGGAGGAACGGCAGCTCCTGAACCCTGCTCAGAAGCTCTGTGTCAGGATGTGAGGGTGGAGAATGATCGCAATCTGATTTCCATGGAAATCCCGAAAGGTGAAGCTCATTTGCTCGAGCACTTGCACTGTGAAAGATGCATGGGCAGAATGGAACGATGCTATACATTTCATACCTTGGAAAATGTTGTTTCTCAACATAGAAATAATTTCCCTCCAAACGAAACTTATGAGACGTTTAGATTGCATGAAAAAAAATCAGATTTAATCATTCTGAAATCACATCAGAACAAAAGCAACAGCAACAACTCCTCCCCTCTCCCCCAACTATATGGTGTCTAGTCAGAAGGAATAGTGTCTGGGGTCTTAAAATATTGCCTTCAGAAGTAGAGATAAGAACCAGAAGGCAGGGCTGAGCCCCGGTGGCGTAGTGGTTGTGCGCGGGACTGCGGCCCACTGGGACGGAGGTTCAATTCCAGCAGTGGGGCTGGGCCTCCTACTCCC
>PVJH01042313.1:0-14385 GCA_004026705.1 Nesogale talazaci
GTGAACAGTGAAGGGCCTATGTTACTGTATTCAAACTCTGTTCCCCCAAATTCCCTATCACCCCCACCAAGGTGCTCCCTACATCTTCAGCAGTAACTTCTTACTCTCCCTGTTTCACCCCCCCCCCCACTCCCCCTACTCCTGCTTCCCCCTTGGTAGGCCAAACCCAACCCACTGCCATCTCACGGTGACCCTACGAGGACAGTGTGGAACTGCTGTAAAGGGCCTGAGATGGCTAGTCTTTAATGACACAGACAGCTTCATCTTTCTCCAGGGGGGTGACTAGTGAGTTCACCCACCAACCTTTCCATTTCCAATGCTTAGGCTGCTGCGCTACCAGGGTGCCTCCCTTATGGTAAACACACATGAACGCAGGACTTTCTCGTATGGCTGATTCTACCTGTGATAGACCAGTGCAATCGTACGCTCTTTGTCCTGCTGTGTCCAGCTGAGCTCACACAGCATAATGCCTTCCAGGTGTGTGCACGTCCTTGACATTTCCCAGATGGGCTCAGTGGTGCTTTGTCATATGCGTGCGCCCCAGGATGCTTGCCTCTCCTCTGGGAGTAGCTAGCACTCAGGGGGTTCCTACCTTGTGCCTGTTGGCGATCATGCTGTCATGGACATTGGTGTTTATGGGTTGGAAGCCCTGCATTCTTGCCCCTGGGGCCTTCTTTCGGGGGCTCAGCTGCATCATCGAGTTTTTGCCATGTCACCACGGAACAAAAATACTGAACCCGTTGTGGGCTCATCATGTCCCTGTGTGGCAGAGTACAGCTGGCCCTAGACTTTCTGACAGTCCCCTTCTATTTTGGGGGAGGTGGCATCACTGCCCTCTGGTAGGAGTGGGAGGCCCAGCCTTGCTCCTGAGGAGCTGCTGCTGGATTTGAACCACCAAGCCAGTGGGCCGCAGTCCCGCACTCAACCACTAAGCCACCAGGGCTCAGTCCCGACAGTTCCCTTTTCTACCAGCGCACACAGCTGTGTTTATCTCGGAGCCGTTGGTGAGTTCAAAACACTGACTTTATGCTGAGAGGTCCAATGCCTCACTCACATCACCACCAAGGCTCCTTGCTGCCATCCTAGCTGCATAATCTGTTGTCAACTTGAGACTGTTAAGAGTGACAGGGTCGAGCTTAGCCTGTCAATCGGGTCACATAATGGAGATAGATAGCTCCCTGGAAGCCAGATGCTTTCACTCCCTCTAAGACATTCCTGTTGACAAGACACATGGAGCTACGCTGATGGAGCCAGAGCCCTGGAGCTTGAGGAGCCACGTAGAGACCCACGCCAATGCCGAGCTGCTTCCACCGCCACTGGATCTGCAAGACTTGCCACCCACTGACCTGTGATCTTCCTGTATTCAGTGTCATTGCTTGTGCTTCGTGAGTCTGAAGAGGAATTTATAGACTGGTATCGGACTTATGGGTTAACATCAGACTTAAACAGGTTTGGGTTGGAATGTTTTCTTAATATACAATTACTCTTTGATACAAAGCTCTTTAAAAATTATCTTATTGAGGGCTCATTCAACTCATATCACAATGCATCCATTCATCCATTGTGTCAAGCATATTTGTACATTTTTTTAGACTTTTTTTTTTTTTTGGTATCACTGCTCTCCAGTGGTGGGAGTAGGAGGCCCAGCCCCACTGCTGGAATTAACCTCTGTCCCAGTGGGCCGCAGCCCCACGCACAACCACTATGCCACCAGGGTTCAACCCCCATACATTTGTTGCCATCATCAGGCTCAAAACATTTTCTATCTACTTGAGCCCTTGATATCAGCACCTCATTTTTTACCCTCTCTCCATTCCCCAGCCCCTGCCTCATGGACCCCTGATAATTTATAAATTATTATTATTTTTCATGTCTAACACTGTCCGATATCTCCCTTCACCCACTTTGCTGTTGTCTGTCTCCCAGGGAGGGGGTTATATGTAGATCATTGTGGTGGGTTCCCCCTTTCTCCCTCACCTTCCCCTTACCCTCCTGGTTTCTCTACTCTCATTACTGGTCCTGAGGGGGTTGTCTGTCCTGTATTCCCTGTGTTTCCAGCTGCACATAGGTGTACATCCTCTGATCTAGCCAGCTTTGTAAAGTAGAATTGAGATCATGACAGCTGGGGGGAGGCAGCATTAAAGAAGTAGAGGAAAGTTGTATGTTTCATCAGTGCTATACTGCACCCTGACTGACTTGTCTCTTCCCTGAGACCCTTCTGTAAGGAGATGTCCAGTTGCCTACAGGTGGACTTTGGGTTTCCACTCCGTATTCCCCTTCATTCACAATGATATGATCCATGAAGACAAAGTGGGTACATAAGCACATGTGGTGAAGAAAGCTGATGGTGCCCGGCTATCAAAAGATAGAGCGCCTGGGATCTTTAAGACTTGAGCATAAACAAGGGGTCATCGAGTTGAATGCAACAAAGCTCCCTTGGAAGAAGCACACCACCCTGTGTGATCACAAGGTGTTGATGGGATCAGGTGTGAGGCTGTCAATCTTTTTGGAAGCTGGTTGCCTCATCTTTCTCCCTAGAAGAGGCTGGGAGCTTCAAACCACCAACTTTATGGTGAACTGTCCAATGCTAACCTCATGTCCCAACAGAGCACTGTGAGTGAACCATCAAAAAGAAACAGGATGAGAAAGATGCCAAATTATTGTGAGGTCCATTCTGGAAGCTGGGAGTGTGGCTGTCTTGTTCAACATGTCAGACAGTGGGACCCATTGATGGTTTTAGAAGAGGGTAGTGCCTGGTAAAGACGTGCAGGGTCTGAGCTCTGTACATAAGACAGTTCTTGGACCAAAAGAAGCCCAATCCTTTGAAAATTCATCTACACTTGACATTATTTCCCCTGGAATGCAACATGTACTTCATAGGCTCGCTAAGAGAGAGCATGTTTGGCCCTTCTCTTTTTGAGCCCATTGTTGTTCCTGGCAGGCACTAGCTGTTTGTGTTCACTGTCCGCAGTGAGCATCACTTCTGGACTGGTTATTCCTTCTGCACACCTCCCCACCCCCTTCCCAGCGCCAGGCTTGTCGAGTGACTCTGGACATGATGATATTAAGGGTCTTCAAATCTGCTCTGGTGCACAGAGACTCTGGGAACAAGAGAAAGAAACAGCACTGCCTGGTCCGCCATCCTCACGATCCTGCCTTGGTATGAGTGAGCCCACTGACACACCTGTGTGTCAATCCATCTTGTGGAGGATCTTTCTTATTTTCCAGAACTCCCTTCTATACCACTGTGATGTCCTTCTCCAGGGAGCGGTCTCCTGTGAACTCATTCCGTGAACGATTCCAATTGCCCTTGAAACCTTGTGGTCAAGTTTATTATGACCATATCATAAACCAGGGTCAGGTAAGTGTCAGGGGAGGATCAGGCCAGCCACATGCCCTGATTTATGACTGTTCATCAGACACATTTATTGGGTCTGCCCCAGGGCAGGGTTTGAGAACCTTGACCTTTGAAGCTCTGAGTTGAGTCAGCACAGAAAGTGACTGCCTTCCCCACAAAGTTCGTTTCTGAGGGAACCCACTGCAAAACTAGGTGGGGGAAAGGTGTCCGTCCTTTGAGGCAGCAAGCCCACTTCTTGATGCTGCTACCTGTCATTGGGCTAGTTCTGACTTATGACTTATGAATGAAACCTGCCCAGTCCCGGGCCCTCCTCACTGGTATGACCGTGTCCCAGCCCATGATCTCACTTCTGTTGCTGTCAGGTGTCATTGCGTCGGTTCCAACCCATAATAACCCTATGCACAACAGAGCCAGACCAAACCCTGTCTGGCCCCGCACCCTCCCCACAGTCCAGCTCCTGAAGATTCTTCCTCTCGTTTTCTGCCATTGCATTTTACCAACACGATGTCCTCCTCCTCCAGGGGCTGGTCTTTCCTGACAATATATCCAAAGCTTGTGAGACCACTGCTTGTTCTCTTCGCCTCTGAGGAGCACGCTGGCCGTACTTCTTCCAAGACAGAGGAGTTTGTCCCCTTTTGGCAGTCCATGATCCTTTCACAGCCCTTAACCAGCACCACCGTTCACATCCGCCCATTCAGTCTTCCTCAGTCAATGTCCAACTTTCACCACGTAGGAGAGGTCACGGGAACTACAATGGCTGGGGTCAGGCTCCCTCTCGTCCTCAAAGTCCCCCTTTGAGGCAATGTTTCTCTTGGAAAATAATGGCCTCTCGGTTGTCACTCCAGTATGAGTTCTCCTGGTGCACAGTGGAGACGGAAGGGAGGATCCAGGCCTGGAGGTGAGGAGGCGGTCTGTGTCCTTCGCAACGACCTTGGAAACCTGATAGGGAAGCTGCAGGTGGGAATGGACAGGACGGCAACGAAGTTCTTGAAAAAATAATATTTGTGGAGCCAGACTGGCAGGGCTTTTGCCCGCTGTGCGGTGGGAAGCTGGGTTCACTGGAATTGCCAATCCTTTGCTTGGCCGGCTCGTGCCAGGCTTTTTGTGCCATGCTGGCAACCCACCCCTCCTTCAAGGGTCGGGTCTATACTCATAGCAGCCCTATGTTATGGAGTAGAACTACCCCCAGGGTTTCTGAGCCTGTAGGTCTTTGTGGGACTGGATAGCCTCCTCTTTCTGCTAGTGGGTTTGAAGTGCTGACCTTACAAGGAGCAGGTCAATGTCGAGGGCTCCTCACACGCACAGGAGGAGTAAAACTTACTGCCGTTGAGTTGATACAACTCACAGGGACCCTATGTATAGGAAAGGGTAGAACTGCCCCCCGTGAGTTTCCGAGACTAACTCTTTACTGGAGCACGAAGCCCATTTCCCACCCCCCCCACCCACTTGCACAGAAGCTGCTCGTTGATCGCATATTATGTCCGACAGTTCTCTTTTCATAAAAAAAAAGCAGCACCTCCCTGGCAACCAAAAAACGTTTGTGCTACAACCCATTATCCAGGATGAGTGCAGGCATCTGCTTTTCCATAGCTTCTGGGATCCCTTCACCCCCACAGTGGGGGCAGTATCGCCAGCTTTGGGAAACACTTGAGTCCAGAAAACTCAAGAGACAGAAGAACTATTCTGCAAATGATTGAGACAGAAGAGCCAACCCTTTCCCTCACGGCAACCCTAAAATGATTCGAGAACAACCATAAATGGATTTTTGCAAACTGATGAAGTCACCATCTATCTGAACCATGTCCTTACATGTTTTTCAGTTTCACTTCCTAGGACTCTCGAGTCACAGTTTGCCGAGCCCTGGGCTCATGTCAAGCAACCTACAGTGTCAGAGGCAGGTCAGTGTGAGTCATAGGGCTAGAAGGAGTGGGTGATCAGGGGCCGCAGAGGAGTTTTTGAGAAAGCTGGACTTGTTCACTATTCCATTGTGGCGCCTGGTCCCGGGATCTTACGTGGGACCATGAGAAGCTCGTGGGAAAACAGAGTGAAAGGATCACAGGCTTTTCCTACCCACTTTTTGAAGCTCCCTCCTATCTGTGTTAAACTTTGGAGGTATGCCATTTCTGCCATGTCCAGGTGGTCTGGTGGCACTGCTGGTTACATGTTGCGCTGTTCCCCAGGAGACTGGAAGTTTACACCTTCCTGTTGCACGGTGGGAGAAAGAGGAGACTGACTGTTGGTTTCCATCATTTACAGCCTGGGGAACTTGATAGGTCAGTTCTCTGTCCTATAGGCTTGCTGTGAGCCGGAATCGACTCCACCTTCCTGGGTTGACTAGACATCACTTACACCTCATCGCACTGCTTAAAGAGCCCTGGTAGCACAGCAAGTTAAGCACTATGGGCTGTTAGCCATAGGTTCGTGGTCCAAGCCCTCCAGATGGATGAGACTGTGTGCACCCTTACAGATGTACAGTCCCGGATATAGACGAGGGCCAGATAAAGGATAGCGAGGCCTTGGTGGCACAGTGGGTTCTGCATTGAGCTCTCAGTCGGAAACCACCAGCTAGCTGCTCCTCAGGAGAAAGGAGACTTTCCATGCCCTAACCTACAGGGTCACTGTGAGTCGGAATTGACACAATGGCAGTGAGGTTTTTTTTTTTGTCAGATGGAATCGATTTGAGGGCAGTGGGTTTGTTTGGCTTGATGGACCCGGGCACATGACCAGGGGCCCCCACGAGCAGATGCTCTTGGCCATGCCAGCCGTGAGAGGTTGGTCGTCTAATAAGAAAGAGCTGATGGCCATCAGTGACGCTTCTGATAGCTCCGCTCCCATTGCTATCCGTAGGTGTCCTCCACAGACAGCAGGGAGACGAACGAGGCTGTCTGCACATGAAAAAAGTTCATATTCTTGGATAGAGGATCTCTGCAGGATGAGCAGTTCGAAACGCCCAGCTCCTCCTCAGGAGAAAGACAGGGATTTCTGCTCCTGTAAAGGTTCCCGTCTTGGGAGCTCACAGGCGCCGTTCTCCCCTGTCCTCTCGGGTCGTGTGAGCGGCCCTGCTCTTGTCCCTGTGCATCCTGCCACCCACGCAAGTGCCCCTGCTGGGAGTGTTTTCAGACGGAGCACTGAGGTACCCTCCAGAAGGTGCTGGAATGCATCAGGACGGGCCCACGGCCCTCAGCAGATGGTAGCATTCCCGGGGACTGGCTGGCTCCCCCGTGACGACTGAAGGGGCTGGTGAGCGTCCAGATCAGCTCTCAGGTTGTACTGATGAAAGAGCCTCGGCAGCTGTTTGAATGAATCAAAGCCTCCGAGGCGGAGAGACAAGCTGCCAACCTGCTCCCTTTTGAATGGAAGTGCTTTCCAGCCTCCTCGCTCTGCAGGCTTCTTGGACTCCCTCTCTGAGCTCCAGGCCCAGGCCCAGGGCCCCAGCACCAGCACCAGTCCAGAGTCTGGTAGGCAGGGAGGCAGACATAGGCAGGCAGATAGGCAGGCAGGGAAGCAATCAGTCCCTGTTTGTGGATGGAATGGCAAAAGGGTGGACAGATGAACATTCTTGAATATCTCTGTGCCTGCTGTCAGCCTTCAGTCACTGCGGCTCTTGGACCTCCTTCCTGGGAGAACGGTTTTATCAACACAGAATGGCAGCCAGTGAGAATTTCAAAGCTTGCAAAGCCATGTTTTTCCTGATCGAGGTTGGGGACTTGGTGGTTCAACCCCAGCAGAGAGAGACCCATCGAGACCGTCACATTGTCCTCTCGTTCTCCACGGATGTCCCTGACAGCCTCTGGTGGGTACCTTGCCTCCCATCAGCATCTGTGGGGTCTCCCATCGTGATGATTAAAAAAGACACTGGTTAGAGATCGTGTCCCCTCAGTACCCGGTCTTTCTTTAGCCAGTCCCAGGAAGCCCTGTTTACCTGACTTTGGCTATCTTTTAACCTCTGCTATCTGATTCATTGGGACCCCTGTCCCCCCGCCCCGCCCATGTCATAGAAATAGAATGGTTCCACAGCATTTTCTTTTCTCATTTTTGTTGTGATAAGACTTGTATTGAACGTTCTCCCCCCCCCCCCAACAGTTTTTTTGCATATAATTTACATACCATACAATTGAATAGTTCCTTCGCTTCAAAGGAGAATTGCACAGTCATCACCACAATCAGTTTTGGAACATGATCTTCATTCTTGTGCTCAACATTATTGGCTCTGCCTCTGCCCCCAGCCCTCCCTGCCGTGACCTGAAGGAACTATTCATCCAGTTACTCTCTCTATGGACTGATTTCATATACAGAAAGACATCGCAAACAGAGAGAGGAAAAAACACCAACTGGAATATCAAAGTAAAGCAGATTCAAAGCCTCCATGAAAAAGAAAGCAGAAGCGGAGCCCCGGTGGCGCAGTGGTTGTGTGCGGGACTGCGGCCCACCGGGTTGACAGTTCAAATCCAGCAGCAGCTCTTCAGGAGCAAGGCTGGGCTTCCTATTCCCACCAGGGCAGCGATGAAAAAAGAAAGAAAGCAGAAAGTAGTAAAAACAGATCTAAATGGATCATAAGGAGGAACGCATGGTAGGGTGCCACATTTTAACCTCCCTGCCTCTGCAGCCACCCACTTGCCAATGCATTCTGGACACCTGTCTGAAATCTTGATAGAAGCAGATCACCAGCCCTTGCCTTCATGGCAATGTCGGATGGGGTCAAACCACTGGCCTTTCTGTTGCCAGACTGTTACATGCCCGTGGCACTGCCAGGCGCTGTGCTTCGGCAGTCTGACTCAGTTCATACATTTAAAGAGAGACAACGCGACTTGGAAAATCAAGCAGCTGGCCACCAGGGGCTTGAGCTTCTGAAGCGTGTGGGGTGAGACACGCCTCTCGAGGAAGAAGCGTATCACAGGCATAGCACCTTTAAAGCGAAGTCTGCATCACATATGTGAACCCGTGTCCTTGGGCTTGACAGACAAACAGGTTAGGCAATCCAACAGAGTGTGTGGCCTTCCCTGTTTGGGAGCAGCAGGCCACTCTCCTGGTGCTGAAGCCCAACCCTCTGCCTTGGGTGCGTTCATTCATCCCTTGATGCCTTCATGCTACCATATGGACACACCAGGCATTTTTTAAAAGGGGGAAAAAATAAAGATACAGAGGAAGTTCAAGCTCTCAAACACAGCCAACAGCGGCCCTCTTCCAGGAGGAGAGCCGTGGGCTGACACTAAAGCAGATCCCCGGAACCAACCCACCGCCGTCCAGTTGGTGGACGGGGCTTGCATTCACGGTTTAGCTCTCACATGTACATGAGGCGATGGTCAGGGGCACCTGCTGCCTCGATGGAATCATCCATCGGACTCTGGGGCTGCATAGGAGCTGGGCAGAGATGGTGACCTTGGCAGGGTGTGTGTGTGTGTGTGTGTGTGTGAGAGTAGAGGCATGAGAAAGGGACATGGGTATTGCAGAAGGCAGCTTGTGCAAAGGACCTGCAGAGCTATCAGAGGCCCCTCCGTGGCTGTGGTTGCTGGCTGCTGCTATGGCGACTCAGACGCATGACTTCCTGTGCACCCTCAGTCGGATTGTTCGTAGCCGTGACCTTTTTGGGAGTGGCTCTCCAGTCCTTTCTTGCTAACTGCAAGGTCAGTGGGTTGAAACCACCACACGCTCTGCGGAAGAAAGTCATGAAGAGTTACCGTCTCTGTCCTGTGAGTCAGCTTCCCCTCAATGGCAGAGAGTGTGGGTTTGGAGAATGTCTTCTTCATCCTTCTTAGCAGCCAGGAGCCCTGAGCGCCCACACAAGGGGCACTGTCTGAATGCTGCTGAGCTAGGGAGCCAGGAAGCTGCCAGCTGCTTGATGAGGAGCAAGCTCCTTGAATGCTTGGCCGTCACCTCCTCCAGGAAGTCAGCCGAGATTCCCCCTTTAATTTCTGAGCACTGATCTTCCTGTTGGAACCCATTCTGATTCACCCTGCAGGACAGAGCAGAACGGCCTCCTAGAGTTTCCGAGGCTGTCGTTCGTCTGGCTGGCAGCAGACAGCCTCCTGTTTGTGCCTAGAAGAGGCTGGGGGTTTTGACCGGCCGCAAACTTGGTAGTTGGCAGCCCAAAGCTTAATCCACAACACCACCTAGGCGCCTCCCTCCACCCCCATCTTCTTTTATAAGCCATGACATTTATAACATGCGAGTGTTGTGACGGCTGTCTGTGTTTCTTACACAAGCGAGTCCTCGGAGTGCTAGCACGCATCTCGGACCCCTGGGTTCTGGGTCCCAAGACGTGGTTGGTGCTTTCCGGTGCCACCGGAGGACGGGGGGAGGACGGGGGTGGGGGTGGGGTGATTCTCTCAAAGCGCCTGCTGTGTTTGCAGCACGGAGCGGGGCTCATCCCAAGGAGACACATAGCACGTGTCTCCCAAGCTGTGGGAGACGCCGGCGGGTGCAGTGGGAGTGGCGGGGAGCTTCTGCACCGTCTGTGCACACAACCTGCTGGAGGGACTAAGATTGCCGCCCCGGGACAGGCTGCTTCACCCAGGGGAGTGTGCAGGCAGCCTCGGAGGCCATGCAGGAGTGAGAGGAGGCACCCTGGGCACCTTTGGGCACTCACAGGGCTACTGGCATGGTAAGTGCCTGGACTGGGGTGGGAACTGGGGGGTCAGGGTGTAGGGGGCCGGTGGGCTCTACCAGGGTTTTTTTTCTCCGGTTTTGCATCCTCTCATTGTCCCGTGTCTCACGCATGCTGTGTGTGGTGGGAGTGTTTTCCAGAAGCCATGGGCGTGGTGGGTGGCTGGTATCATCGATGGTTGGATAGCTCTGGTTTCTCTGGGGACCCTGAGACTCTGCTGGTGGAATTCTCAGAGGCCAGGGGCCTGTTTCTGTCTGTCCCTATAGCTCCGCCTTCCCCTTGTGGCATCTGGACAGTAGGCAGTGGTTTAGGGAGACAGATGCTGCCAGCCCCACGGAGTGTGTAAGGAAGAGGCGAGTGTAAAATCTGCAAGCCGGGCCCCACTGCATGCTGCGGGATGAATCAGAGCTGGCACTGCCCCGAGGCTCTGAGGAACAAAAATACCTTCTACTCTCAGACCCTCCAGGTGGTGGTGGGGAGCAACCTTGCAGAGAATGGTGCCCCGCCCCCCCCCCCCAAGGGAAGGTGGAGGAGAGGACTGAGAATGGGATACATGTGTCTGGCAATTTTTAAAACCAGAAAGCCATAAAACAGACTTAAAAAAATTCTCTTATGTATGTTTATGGTTTATATATAAACATATGCATTATAGATGCATAAATAGATGTATGAGGAGGGGCTTCAAAAACTCAGGGAAAAAATGGAATTAAAAGATCATGGACTTAAAAAAGACATCATGGAATTTTTCTCCCCATTTTTTGAAGCATCTGCGTATTTCACAACATATAGATACATGCACATATCGATACCATCCGTTGTAAATCTATTTTAAATCTGTTTTCCATGACATTTTTGAAGCCCTGCCACAGATACATGACATACTGTCATCCAGTGGGCCCCAGCCCTTAGCAGGTCTCTGCAGGACGTCTGATATCACGAGTCTTTGTGAGAGCAGACAGCCTCCTTTCCTCCCATGGAGTGGCTGATGGGTCTGAACGGATAACCTTCTGGTTAGCAGCCCAATACTTAAGCCACAGCACCACCAGGGACCCCTTTATTAAGATCCCCCAAGCCCCATTCAGAGCCATCAAGTCGACAGGACAAGCTAGAGCTTTCCCTGCAAGCCTCCAAGACGTAACTTCACAAGACCTGACAGCCTCATCTTCCTCCCATGGGGTAGCTGGTGGTCTGAACCCTGGACCTGGTGGTTTGCTGTCCAATGCTGAACCTGGCAGCGCTGCCAGGGCAGTTTGTACATGTACGCACACATATGTACATATCCCTGTCCATGCATACACGCTCATATCTCAGACTCACTGCCATCACGACCCTACAGGACAGGGCAGGCATTTCCTTGTGAGTTTCCAGGACTGTCACGACTTATGGGAGTAAAAGTCTCTTCTGTTTCCTTTTGAGTGGTTGGTGGTTTTGAACTGTTGACCTTTGGAATCACAGTCCAATGCATACCCACCACATTGCCAAGGCTCCCCATGCACTTGCACATATACTTATGAGAGGGCTTAGAAAAGTTGCAGGAAAAAAATTCCATTCTCTTTTCATTACATTTTCCTGCAAATAAGGTCAGTCATTCAAAACCACCAGCTGCTCTTTAGGAGAAGAACAAAGCGTTCTACTACTGTAAAGTGTTCCAGTTTGGGAAACCCAAAAGAGACAGTTCTAGCTTGCCCCATGTGGTTGCTGTGAGTCAGTATCAACTTGGTGTGTGTGTGTGTGTGTGTGTTTGAAGAGAGAAAGGGAGGAAGCTTGCCAGCTCAGCATTGCCCAGGTGTACACGGTCCTGGATAGCAGTGGCATTGACTATGCAGCCCATCTTTCTCAAGCCACCGAGAGCAACGCTGTGTTAGGGTAGACCAGAGAAACAAATCCAGAGACATGCATATGTATGTAAGGGAGAGGTTTATATACTAGAGCAATTGAGCATTGAGAAAAACATCCCAACCCCGTCCAGTCCAAGGTCATAAGCCCAATATTAGCCCATATGTCTGATTGCAATCTGTAAAGACTCATGAAGCACATGCAATGACACCAGGATAATCACATGCCAGTGGGTGCAGAGTCTTGTGTATCCAGTGGCGGTAGAAACATCTCAGCGCTGGCAGGGGTCTCCCTGTGGCTCCTCCAGTTTCCAGGGTCTGGGGTCTACCAGCATGCTGCCATGTGTCTTGTCAGCTGCAACTTCTCCCAGTCAGCCTTGTGTCTTGTCAGTAGAGCACCTCCAAGGGCCTCAGAAGTGAGTCTCTCGTCTCCAAGGGGGAAACACAACCGGATTTCCCAGAATTCTCAGGAGCAAGTCATGCCCACACAGAGATCTCATTGGCTATCTCCAGATTGACAGTCCAGACTCCACCCCTACACCCTTTTTGTGTGTGTGTGTGTGTGGGGGGGCATCACTGCCTCTGGTGGTCATGGGCGCTACCCAGTGCTGCTCCTGAGAGCCGCCGCTGGATTTGAACCGCCAATCCCACGGGCCGCAGTTCAAGTCCCTCATCTATGATGAGAGGGGATTTGCCAGAGGCCCAATCCAGCCAGACACGCTGCAGAGGGATTTTGTATTCCCACTGTCCTCCATAACCTCCTATAAATTGGGTGTTCACAATGTAAGCCCTTCATTATTTTTGGATTTTGTTATTGTCATCTTTGGATGACACAGGTTGGTGTGATTCTTCTGTGTGGACTTAGTTGACTCCTCCCTTAGACGGCTGCTTGTTGAATTCAAGCCCTTCAGACCCAGACACTATTCCAATTGATAGCCAGGCACCGTCTGCAATCTTCACCACGCTTTCCTGCAGCGCCCTTATCTGTAGTGATCTTTCCATGAAGACGAATGTCTAGTCAGGCTATTCCATATGAACGAACTCTTGGGCTGAGCCCCGGTGGCGTAAGTGGTTGAGTGCGGCACTACGACCGCGGGTTTGGCAGTTCAAATCCAGCGATGGCTCTCAGGAGTAGCACTGGGTAGCTCCCATGACCACCAGAGGGCAGTGATGCCCCCCCAAAAAAGAATGAACTCTTCTTGGTGTGGGGCTAGAATTATGTAGGAGTCCAGAATCCATCTACCTGTCTCTGGGTTATGAATGACTCTGGTTTACTTTGGCTTTCCTCTTATGACAAGGACAATGAACAACACCAGAAACAATAAGATCAGTAATAGCAACAAAAAGACAGACAAGAACAGAAAGTGTTTGCGCATAGAGTCTAACTGCAAAATGCAATCCGTGAGATATTGCTTTGGACAGATTGATTTCTTTTCTTTTTTTTTTTTGGCCATCACTGCTCTCCGGTGGTGGGAGTAGGAGGCCCAGCCCCACTGCTGGAATTGAACCTCCAACCCAGTGGGCCGCAGTCCCGCGCACAACCACTATGCCACCGGGGCTCAGCCCCAGATTGATTGCTTAATGGCGAAAATTTCCTGCATCATCTCTTACAAAGGGCAGATCACTGTGACTTCTTAGAAAGGCAGAGATGACACCCCAGTATAGCCTTGGGGAGGCCCCTCTGATCACTGGAGGATCAGGGATGGGAGTAGCTCTGCTGTCATGTGGGGTACCTTGGGAACTGGGTTGTCATACATGTAGTTAGGTTGAAAAAGCACTCATTAGATCTCCCTTATGCTCCATTTAAATTTGTTCTAGCTCTTAAAATATTTTCTGCTTTCTCTTCCATTGAGTTTTTTTATGTTTTAATTTGTTATTCTTGTTAGGTTTTTTGGTGTGTGTGTGTGTGGGGGGGAGGTTGTTGTATTTTAATGTTTTTCTGTATATGAAATCCAGGACAGGTAAATTTATAGAGACAGTCATTTGGATTAATGATTCTTTGGGTGTGTGGCAGAGGAGAAATGGTGAAATGGGGAGACAATAAGAAGCATAAGAATGAAGAAAATGTTCTCAAACAGATTGTGGTGATTATTCCACAACTCTTCTTGATGTGATTGAACTATTGCATGATATGTGAATTATGTGCCAATTAAACTGATAAAAAATGACCACACCCCACTACTACTGAATAGATTCTCCCTCATGGTGACCCTGTAGGACACAGAAGCACTGCTCTCTAGGATTTCTGAAGCAGGAACTCTTCGTGAGAGTGGAAAGCCTCATCTTCTCCCTCCGGGTGGCAGGTGGTTTCAAACCGGTGACTTCATGGTTAGCGGCCCGATACTTAACCCACTGCACAACCAGGCCTTCTCTTATGAGAGCCCCCAAACCAAATCTACTGCCGGCCAAGTGGAGGGGACAAAGTAGAACTCTCTGTCTTTGGGGTTTCCGAGGCTGTGAATTTTTGCCAGATCAGAAAGCTTCATCTTTTGTTGGGAGGGGAGGCTGGTGTGTTTGAACTGCTGTCGCTGTGGTTAGCAGCCCAGTGTGTCATCCACTCCACCACCAGGGCTCCTTGTACCTAGAAC
>PVJH01042314.1:0-14397 GCA_004026705.1 Nesogale talazaci
GCCCCCCTCCCCACCCCCCACTTAGGCCCGCCCCAAGAATTGGTTCTTGACTGATGGTTCACGTTGATGTGTGACGGAGTGGATGACAGCTTCGTTTTGCCTCAGAGTGGAGAATGACCCCTTCAGGGGTCCCCGGATTTATCTAGTGTTTCCGGCATTGGGGGTGTCTCATTTTTGACACTTCTAGAATGATAGTTATCTGGGGGGGAAAAGAAAAGGCTTCTCTTGGGGGAGTAGAAAAGTTAGGTATATATACAGCAGAAAAATCAATAGTTGTTTTGCTGACCTAAATCTTTCAGCTCTTTTCCACCGCAACGGAGGGGGACTGGGAAGAGAGGTAACACAACTGTGCACATGCCTGCATTGGGTGGCACCCGTTGGCACTGCTAGCTACATTAAAAAGGAGAAAAGTAGAAGCCAGAGGTGGCTTGCCATGTCCATGCTTTGCTGACAGCCCAAACTGGCAGTGCATTGACTGACGGCCTAACGACGCCTTTGCTATACTCACACACTCCGAAATCACTTGCGAAAAAGTAAACAAATACATAGACGTGCAAGAAAAGCAAACAGCTACATAGATCAGATCCTTAGAGCTCCGGTCTAAGGAGAAATAGGACACTGTGTTCTTAAGAAGTGGGAGAAAACATTTGAAGGCTTAGCAGTCTCCTGCAGTACTGCATCTTTGAGTTGTAAAAGTAATAATATTGCTTTCAGCATGAAATCAAATGCATACCGTTGCCTTAGTCATTTCTGCACGTTACTGGATTATTGTGAGCTTTGCAAACATTTTCTGTAACCTCGGGGACCTCACATTGGACATTTCTGTATATTTGATAGTGACAGTTGATCGCCTTTTCCAAACGTACCCTGGGGTTGGAAACACTGTTTATAAAACTTTCTTTTTTCCACTTGGCCACTTAAACCCGTTCAGGGAAGCTAAATAAATCCCGACTCTTCTGAGAATTGGGAACACTTTATATAGAAAACCATGACCTAAGTCATTACTTGACTTTTTTTTTTTCTTTTCAGAAAAGAAATCTTCCTTACACCTAGTTTATCCATAGGAGTATATTTAGTACAGTGGAGCTTCATCTTGAAGTACAAACCACTTCACTTTTTTATGTAGTAAAACAGTGGAGATGTTTTCCACAATGAGCACAGGTTTTGAAAATTTTGGCAAGTCCTACTTGGCGAATTGGAAGCAGTGTGTTCTAGGAGAGGACTGGTTGGCCCAGGGAGGGGTCACTTGTTTGTATGCAGCTGTACTTTGCTACACATACTTTGTCTCCCCAAGTATTTCCTCAAGTCATTGCTTTTCCTGTATGCCTTGATTGGAGCCATCCAGTTCTTTAGCATCGGCAGCCTTCTTGAAGTTCAAGTAGATTTGGGGTAGATTTGGTCTGTCTGAAGACTATAGCTCACGTTCTTTGACATTTTTGCCAGGAAACAGGGAGCTGAAATTTCAAAAACGTTTTGTGTGCTTTAAAATTCCCACTGTGACATTATGAACCTTGCAACTTCATACTTTTCATGGTGTCTTTTGAGAATTCGCCATACTTTCTGTCAGGCGATAGTTTGAATTCTTCAGATGAGTGGTTTTTTGTTTTTTTTTTTTCTCAAGGAAGATTTATTGTTTTTAATACGAATTTCTTAAAGTCGGTGTATCATGAAACGTACTTTCAGAAACTCGTGTAGACAAATCTTTGATTTCCTCAGGATGAGACAGAATCACATGCCAAGATGCAGGCAAATAAAGTGGTGTGTGATGCCCTGCAACTTCAGTTCGTCAGCATTGACAAACGGTGCTGTCAACTTTGTAAAAGAAAGAAGCCATTGCTTAAGGCTCAATTTGCATTAGGGGAGTTTTGTCTCAAAGATGATTTTGCTTAGAAGAAACTTTAAAAGATCACTGCCATTCAGCCAATTCTGACTCACAGTGACCCGATAGGACAGGGGAGAATTGTCTCTCAGGGCTTTCCCAGCCCGCAACTCTTTTTTTTTTTTTGGGGGGGGGGCAATCACTGCTGTCTGGTGCTGGAAGTAGGAGGCCCAGCCCTACTGCTGGAATCGAACCTACATCCCAGTGGGCCGCAGTCCTGCGCACAACCTCTATGCCACTGGGGCTCAGCCCTAACCTGCAACTCTACAGGAGTTTAAAGCCTTTTGTTCAGTCCACGGGGTGATGTTGAACTACTCACTGTGTAGTTAGCAACCCAGTGACCTCCTCTGCTTTTCCTCTGATCTCGTAACTGGCTTTTTCTGGGGAGCTGTTCCTTCCACATTGCTTTCTGAATACTTAAATATATTTTTACATGACTGCAAGTGATGCTGGATTGGATGTGTTTAAACATGTTGTTATCATGCGACAGAGTAGAATAACTGCCCATAAGATTTTCAAGGTTGTCCTCTCTGTGGAAGCTGACTACCGTGCCCTTCTCCCCTGCTTGGAAACATTGGCCTTTTGGTTAGGAGTGGAGCACTTAACCCTTGTGCCACCTTTTGAGGACTTAAAAAAAACCCAAACCCCAGAAACTGAAGACCTTGCCATCACGTTGGTCTTCCTACCTCCTTCCTTCCCTCCCCCGAGGAACCCTGTAGGACCCACTTGGCTTCCGAGCTGTGTAGCTGAGCCTTTCACTTGCAGACAGGGTACTTTAACCACTGCACTACCAAGCCTCTTTTGAGTGAGAGGCAAGTTTTAATTGCGGAGAACTCTACCCTGTGTTGAAAATGCAGTCAGCTGTCAGTAAGACGTTTGGACTTTTTGTGAAGGAAGTTACAAATCAGTCAACTTAGTTGGTTCTGGAGAAAAACTGTAGAGAAATAGGTTATAGAGAGTTGTACTGTTCCAGAAACAGCATAACTAGAGTGTACTACATACTTTTCTCAAAGGGTTTCTTAAATCTAAATGGAGCTTGTAAATGGTTTTCATCCCTATGGACTAGCATGTATTGGATGTAACTTGTTAACACATTCTGCTTTTATAAATTGTATGCTACTTGAACGATCTTGGGGGATAGTACATGCCCATTGTTGAATTAAGCATGGCAATATTTCTGATCTTTCAAAGATTGTAGGATAAGAATTGAGTCTCTCAAATCATAAAGAAGCATAATTTACTTTTTGTGCTGAAGGAAAGAAGGTAAGCAATGTGATTTTAATCGCCGTTTAACAGTTTCCTAAGGGAACTTTTGTCACAACAGTTTTTAATATCATTATTACCTGTCTTTTTGTTTTATTAGAAAAAAGTATGTGGTCAATATCAACTTTTTAAAACATAATTAGAGATTTTTTTTCCTTTTTTTTTTTTCCTTTTTGGGCATTACTGCTCTCTGGTGGTGGGAGTAGGAGGCCCAGCCCCACTGCTGGAATTGAACCTCCGTCCCAGTGGGCCGCAGTCCCGCGCACAACCACTACGCCACCGGGGCTCAGCCCCTGAGATTTGTTTTTTTAAGAGCTAACCTCAACATTATTTTGGACTGTTGGAGTAGCTTTCTCACAGCTCTCATAGCAGCAGGGAGAAATAATGTGCTACCTATCAGGGGGTGCTTGCTTTTACTTGTAGGGAAACAGAATTTTACAGCTAATCCAAGGCTGGACCATTCTGCGCTGGAGTTGTTTTCCTCCAAAGGAGAGTGCGTGTGAGGATGCCTTCACTATGGGTAAACTCTTGTTTACATAGGAGGTTGTCCTATTTTCAACTTTCATTTCATTGGGTGATGGGCAGATGATGCATTACTATTAGGATAAGCCCTTCTTTTCGTATATGCCGTCTGTTGAAAAAACCAAAAATCCAACTGTGCGTGTGTTTACCATGTTAATTAAGAGCTCACCTCTTGAGTATTTTAAACAAAATGAGTAGAAGGGGAAGTAGAAATAATCAAATTGGCTTGTGTGTTTGCCTAGAGCCAGTTTGTTTTGTTTTGTTTGGTGGTGGTGAGGGAAATCAAGTTAAATAAACAAGTATAATGAGTAGAATAAAACACCTGCATTCAAAGATAGTAGATGCTAAATGACTACTTTTGGAAGGAAATTGGTGAGTGATGTAGGGAAGAATGATTGAATTTTCGAGTGACTATTGACTGAAATATCTCAGTCATTTGCAGCAACAAACAGATACATTGTCATTATGCCAAATATCTGGAATTTGTTATGCATGATTTCCAGGCCTTGGAAAAAGGAAGAGATTGTTTAAGAACCGGTAGTTCGTTTTCTATTCTGACATCAGGTGTCTTTACATAGTGCATTTTCTGGAAGACCATTCCCTGTTTTGAATTACAGAATATTAGTTATACCTACTTTTCCTCATCTTTCCTCTTAGTTTTCTGCCTCTCAAGTTTTGCTTATGATTTCTTCTTAGCGTTTGGATCTGTTTATGATTTCTGTAATTCTGTATTTTCCTCTCTCTGGGAGTAAAGGAAATGTTGTGATGTGTTTTGTTTTGCCATTTACAATGAAGTGCAAGGACCACAGCTAATTCCACATTCAACTACTGACCAGGAGGGCTGGCTTTGAACCCACTTATGGAAGTGCGTTGGAAGACCCATCTGGCAACATGCTTCTAAAAGGTCAGAGCCTTCAAAACCCAGTTTTACAATCCCCAAGAAACAGTTCCACTGTGCCCTAAAGTATCACTGTGTCAGAATCGACTCGATGGCACCGGATTTTGAGAAATGACACAGCCTCCTCTAGGAACTTGACCTCTTGTTGGGAATACATTTACTGTAATACTAGTAAGAGGAATGGTCCAAGCAAGCCTTCAGAGTGTGGCACATTGTCTTTCCCTGGGGGGGGGGGGGGGGTCACTTACAGACTCAATGCAAGGGCTAGGCTTTCTGGAGAAAGTGGGGCTTGGATCAAGAATATATACAAAATATATATGGACAGAGCATCTCCAGAAGGAGAACATTCCAGACATTCTAGACAGGGCAGGAGCCGATAATTTATTGGGGTGAGGGGTGGGAGAGGCAGCAGGCTAAGAGAGGATGTCAGCTATCACATCGGTGGAAGGAAGTGCCCTTTCCCTGGGATGGTGTTCTGCAGGTGTGTCCGTAGGGTGGAGCTAGAGAAGGAAAAGTGACATCGGTGGTAGGTTGCATGAGCGCTGCTTAAGCCAGTGGTTCTCAGCCTTCTTCATGCTGTGCTACCCTTTACTACACACAGTTCTTCATGTGGTGGTGACCCCCCTTCCCAACCATACAATTATTTTCATTTCTACTTTGCAGCTTTCATTTTGCTACTGTTATGAATTTGACAACCTCTGTGAAAGGGTCGTTGGACCCCCTAACATCTCAACCCACAGGTACAGAGCCTCTGGCTTCAGCAGTGTTAGAGACTGTTGGTAGTGGTAGTCGTTTGTGTGTCAGAGGCGCAGTGGGGTCGTGGCACCATGAGAAGGATTTTGTAACAAGATTGCCCTTTTCGCCATTACAGCACATGTGGGGTTGACAGCTGAGTAGGACTTGAAGTCAGGGGCCCTTCTGAGACGAGAGGGTGGACATCCTACAGCCTCGGGGTCGCTAACAGATCCCATCTTTTTTTTAGTGTCTACAAAATTGACATCAAGGCTTTTGGAGAGTGGAGGGCTGAGACTGTGCTTTCTCTTTGCCGTTGATAGTAAACTGCAGTTTGTTAGCCACGCCCAGCATTTGCAAAGGAAGTGATGCACGATTACTCAAATAACAATGGGAAACATCTCAGTAGAAAATAGTTATCTCTGTTTTCAGATAATTTTACTTATTCACTGGGGGATCTGAGTTTGGAAAATGAAGACAGAGCCTTGATTCCTTTGGGTAGTAATAGATGGAGCATATTTGCTTTGTAAGGAAGAAAATTATGTCCCGTGTGCTTCTTATGTGTATATTAGTTCAGTGGGGGTTTTCAGAGACTTCCTGTGTTTGAGTAGCTTATAACCAGCATATATTATTGGCTACCTATGAAATACAGGGGGAGTGCCTGGAGTTGAGGGAATGGTGGGAGATTCCGATGAGGCCGGCTACTCAATACTGGCAGCTCAATCCCCTGACTCCTAAGGGGTGAGGTCAGATCTGGGCACTGAAGAATGTACGGAGGGGCTCTGGTCATCCTGTGCTGTCCATCAGCTGCTCCCACGGAGGAGGATGAAGAATTTAGGGGCATTGTGAAATGAAACTTTGTCTTTGATATATTTTATCTTACAAAGGCGAGATTAAGACCCAGGTCTGGTTTAGCACCAGATTGACTGTTTTGGTGGCCTTTCCCCCCCTAAGTTCTGAAATCCTTGAAGTTATCCTTTTATTCTTTGTTGGTCTCTTGACCCTTTAGTAAGTCATCTGTATGCATCTGTTGGGTATTTCTCTGTAACATATTCTCCTTGCCCTGGGGAGGAATTGTTCACAAAATTTTCAGGAAGCTGGGGTTTCTTTTCTTTTAAACCCAGGTTCCTTGCTTGTGACTGTGTAGATGGTAGATAAATAGCACTGGCTGGCCATTCGTTGCGGTCGCACAGGTAGGCCCTCCAAGGTGGTCAGCAGCGGGACCTGAGGGATTCTCACCATCAGTCTGGAAACAGCGCATGCTCAGGGTGCTTCTCTGGCTGCATCCACTCTGTTGTAATTTCCTCAGTGATTTTCTTACCCGAGGTGGAAGGTAGGGGCCAGTAGCATGCTGGGGGCTTTTTAGACACTCGGGAAATATTAATGACAAAGGTGATGATGCACTCTAATACATGTTGGGAAATGTCTGCTTGCTTGTCATTGACCTTCTCTCCACCCTAAAGCCTCTTTAATCCTGGTAACATGACAGACTATTTTTGATATTTTTTTCACATCTTTATTTAGCCAGTTGTGTCTTGCATGATATAGCTACGTGCAGGACACTAGAGTAGGAAGTTGTTGCTGCCCGAGCATTTGTTTTCACAGGGCATCTACTGGGTCCAAAAAGGAGCTCTGGTGGCTTAGTGGTTACAAGTTGGGCTGCTAAGCTCAAGGTCTACAGTTCGAAAGCACCAGCCGTTCCAAGGGAGACGTGGCCTTCTATCCCTGTAAGAGTTACAATCTCAGAAAGGCACAGGGGCAATTCATTCCTACCTGTCCTGTGGGGTTGCTGTGAGTCTCTATCAACTCAGTGACAGTGAGTGTGGCTTTTTGGTTGTTGCTTCCACAACCCCTTCTGGATAGTTTGCGAATTAGGGACTCACTTGAACTCGTCTCAAATCATGAGTGGTTGATATATTTCAGTCATAGAGTGATTAGGAGGAATCTGGCTGGGGAGGCATGCCTGCGGGAGTTCTGGGGTAGCCGTCGGTTGGGTGTAGTGCATGAACCTGGCCAAGGAGAGTGGCAGATAGTGAAGTGGAGAAAACCTCGAATTTTGTTGGTGGCATTTTGCCGTAAGGCATTGGGAGCACTGCTCCTTTACGTTTTCTTTTGTGCGTGTGTGAGGCTGCAGTTTTTTGTGAATTAAATAGAATGTGATAATAATTATTTTGTTCATTCATTAGAGTTATGTTATTCCAAAATTATTTAAAAAATTTTTTAAATTAGGGGCTCGTACAACTCTTACCACAATCCATAAATACATCCCTTGTGTCAGGCACATTTGTACATTTGTTGTCACACTCATTCTCAAAACATTTGCTTTTTGGGGGGCATCACTGCCCTCTAGTGGTGGGAGTGGGCCCTTGGTATCAGCTCCTTGTTTTCCCCCTCCCTACCCACACCCCCCTCGCTCATGAATCCCCAACAATTTATAAATTATTATTTTGTGTAGATCCTTGTAATCAGTTCCTCCTTTCTACCTCAAGTTCCAAAATTATTTTATGGAGAACCTCTCCCTTTCATTTCCAATTTTATATAATCAGTTATAAAATCACATCAAGATTTACTAAATGGGGGCTGAGCCCCGGTGGCGCAGTGGTTGTGCGCGGGACTGCGGCCCACTGGGACGGAGGTTCAATTCCAGCCGTGGGGCTGGGCCTCCTCCTCCCACCACCGGAGAGCAGTGATGCCCCCCCCCCCAAAAAAAAAAAAAAAAGATTTACTAAATGGGTACTTACACCTTTCAAAAGATCCTTTAGCCAAAGATTTGGTGACAGAATAAAGGGTACCTGCCCATATAAGCTAGCTACTTGGTGTTTTGTTTTAAAATGTCTATAGCCTACTAAGTCTTTTCTGTCACAACTAGACCTGCCCCAAGATACAAATTTTACTGCCGGAAAGTAAAGATGGCAGTCTTTGAGGTACATATGTTTCCTGCGTGCTAGTGAAATGACAGTAAGGTACTTTAATACAGTCATGCTAACAAAGAACACTCATTAGTCATGTGTCACCCTGCACTCTTTTATCATGCTGAACGAGTATTTAGTATTTGCAGCAGCATTGGGGATCGCTGAATAATGTATGATGTTTGTGTTTAGAGATTGTGCTCTTTGTTATGGGATTGTATACTTTTGAAAACTTGGCTCCATACTAAAGGGAATGCTACTCTTCAATACTTAGGACCAACCCAAGGACTTTTATATTTGTGAGCAGTTTTCCTTCGCCTGTGGTTCTCAGTTCAACCCTTAAGCTGCCCCTCCCATGGTTTCTTCCTCACAGTGAGAATAGACAGCAGGAGGGCTCGGGTTTAAGGGCCCTAACTCTGGGGACTGACCACTGTGAGGGCGTCAGCTCTATCCCTTACAGCTAACTGCTCGGCTCACTGGCCCTCACTTTTGTGAAATCCTCTGTAAAATGGAGCCATTAGGATTGTGATGTGGAATAAATGCGTTAATCAATGTATTAAAGTGATGGGTACAGCATATACTCCCTGCCGTCTGCTCACAGCTTCCCCATAGAACAGAATGGATTTGCTTCTGTGAATTTTGGAGGCTGCACATTCTTTACAGAGGCAGACAGCCTCTTTTTTCTCCTTCAGAATGGCTGGTAGGTTGGAACCATTGGCCTGTTAATTAGCAGACCAATGCTTATCCCCAAAGCACCGCCATGGTTCCTAGTTTGGTGTTTGACAAGCCAAATATGAGCTTTTGCTAATCACTTTTGAAAGAATCAAAGAACATTTAATTTGAAGACTTACTTTTTAATTCAATGAGCCTTCATTTTTATTTTGTTTTTAACAGTTTATTGGCACATCCACATGTCATACAATTCAATAATTCAATCAAGAAGAGTTCTACAATCATTACCACAATCTGAACCTTAAAAAAAAAAGTCTAGATACTATTAATGTGTTCAGTGGCTATTTGACCAGCTGGAATACAAGTAGTATGTTTGAAGGGGAAGTCAGGGACCTGGCCTGGAAAATGAACTTGAGTTGATCAAAAAGTGACTGTGGAGCATTTTGAACTCAGACAGAGATATTGAGATGTGTTTGGTAGGATGGATGCAGATGGTGTGTGTGTGTGTGTGTGTGTGTGTGTGTGTGTGTGTATAAAAGTGAGAGGTATTAATCATAACCCCTGAGTCAGTTCTAACCCATAGTGACCATTTAGGACAGGGTAGAACTGCCCCTGAGACTGCAACTCTTTCTTTACACCCAGAAGTTTTATTGGCATGTAATTCACTTTTCATACAATCAGTAGTTCAATCCCATCAAGAAGAGTTTGCAGTTATCTTCACAATCCATTTTAGAACACTTCCTTCATTAGTGCACGTTGTTAGTTCCCCCCATTTGCTGCCAACCTCCCTTGGTATACATACCCTCAAGGAACCATTAATTCAGTTACTGTATAGATTTTCCTATACTGGATTTCATATACAGAAAAAACATTAAGAAAGCTAAAACTAACAAGAATAACACAGTAAAACAAAATCTCAATCGAAAAGAAAGCAGAAAATACTAAAAACTAGAGCAGATTTAAGTGGGTCTAAGAGAGATCCAGGGATATGGTGCGAAAGTAACTGCATCAGCAGTAATCCCCTTTCCAATACCTCCTGCCTGATCGGACGGCGATGCCCAGTGCTGGTCTAGAAACAGAGGGGCTGCACTGTGCTTAAGCCTTGTTCGTGGGTACCCTGCGCTGCATTGTGGGCTCCCACAGACGTTCCCAGCTTTCTTTAAACTAGGTTCTCAGAGACTGTCATGCTATCTCTCTCTTTCTTTCTTTCACATCACTGCCTGGTGGGAATAAGAAGCCCTTGCGCTCTCTTTTTAAAATCATTTTATTGGGGGCGCTTACTGCACTTATCACAATCCATACATCCATCCATTGTGTCAAGTAATTTTGTGTGTATGTCGCCATCATCATTTTCAAAATACTTTCTTTCTATATGAGCCCTTGTATCAGCTCATTTCCCCCCCCCCCAGCCCTTGATAAATGATACATGTTTATTATTTTCATATCTTACATTGCCCTCTGTCTCCCTTCACCCACTTTTCTGTTGTTGGGCCTCCCTGGGTGGGGTGGTGGCGGCGGTGGGTACATGTCAGTCATGTAGTTGGGATCGGGGCCTGCCCCACAGACCTCTATTCATTCGCTGCTTCACGCCGGCATGTTGCATTCTCGTCTTGATGCACCGGCTTGAAGTCTGCTCCCTCGCTCCCTCTCCTGTGGACATATTAGCAATACCCTCCCCTTGGGTGTGCTAGTGCCCCGTTCTCCCACTGCTCACGTCTTTCTCTCTCCCTCTTTTCCCCTCCTTTTCATTTAGCTGCCATATGTATCTTGGATTGGTTTGGTCCCTGCTATCTTACCGGGACCTCGCCTCAGGAATGTATATTGATAGTAACTTTTCCCTTATACCCCCTTTTTATTTTTAAGCTTACCTCAGCAGACTCATGGTGTGCTTGCCCTTTTGTACTTGACTTATGTTGCTTAGCATAATTCTCTCCAATTCTTCCCATGCAGTGATATACGTCATGCATTTGTCTCTGCTTTTTAGGGCTGGGTAGGACTCCATTGTATGTATGTACCACAGGACACTTAACTCTTTTTTTTCTTTTTGGCATCACAGCCCTCTGATGGCCGTGGGAGCTACTCAGCGCTGCTCCTGAGAGCCGCAGCTGGATTTGAACTGCCAAGTCCGCGGGCTGCAGTCCTGCACTCAACCACTTACGCCACGGGGGCTCAGCCCCGAGACTGTAACTCTTTACAGGAGCATAAAGCACTATTTGGTGGTTTTGAACTCCTGACCCGGCTGTTGGCAGCCCAGCAAATAACCACTACACACCAGGCCTCCCTTTCTCTGAGAGTCGCTCGATCATTCTGTTCAGTGGCTGCTGACTTAAGGTGACCCAATGTGGAGGGAGAGTAGAGCTGCCCTGTGAGTAGTCAGTCTCATCTCTCTCCTGAGGAGCAACTGGTGGTTTTGAAATGCTGACCTGTGGATAGCAACCCAAGGAGGAACCGCAACTTGATAGGTTTAACGTAGTATTGAGGGAAGGTGGTTCTTCCTTGGTGGAATACAATTATTTGCATCTATGTGAACAGACTTTTCGTTTGTTTGTTTTTGGGCATCTCTGGTGGTCATGGGAGCTACCCAGCGCTGCTCCTGAGAGCCGCTGCTGGATTTGAACTGCAAAGCCTGCGGGCCGCAGTCACGCATTCAACCACTTACTCCACCGGGGCTCAGCTCCGTGAACAGATTTTTTTTTTTTTTAGGCATCACTGCTCTCTGGTGGTGGTGGGAGTAGGAGGCCCAGCCTTTGCTTCTGTGGAGCTGGGTGAACAGACTTCTTAAAGAAATATAAGTGCTTACTTATCTGCCAGTCTTAGAAATCCATTTTGTTTGTGACTGGACTCCAAGAGGACAGCCCCTGCTCTGGCAGTCTGCTCTCTGATGTTTTCCTTGGGCCTCCTCCTCCTCTTGACCAGCACCTTGTCATCGCCTGCAGCTGCCTCTTCAGAGCACTGTGCTGCTGTCAGTGTGACCGGCCACAGTGGGTAGCAGCAGCATGCTGAATTCTGGACACCTTGGTCCAGGGCTTTTTGCGCCTTTCTTTCTTCAGGGTTTCTCACAACACAGGGTGAGCTTCAGCTCCCCATAGATATTCTGGACTGTTTGCTGCTGCTGCCGGATCCTTTGGTTCCCAGGCAGCCAGGCACAGCTGTATCCCCCGGTCCTGGGGTCTCCTCCCCTGTTTTACAGTAATGAAGTTGAGACTGCTCATACTGGCAGCCTCAATACAGCGTGGCAGCAGCACTTTCTTGCTTCAGTTCTCCTTGGACTGTGGCAGCAGTGCCCTGGACTCAGGACATCCTACTTCGTGGGAAAACCATGTTCGTGGTGTCACCATTGCTTTGGACAGCATAGCTCTCCCACTCGTCACCCAGAGTCAACAGCTGTCTTCCGTGGCGGTTTGCTGCTCATCAAAGGCTGGAACTGCAATCACCTGACATGCCAGTGAGGGTCCTGTGACCCATGGATCCCCCAACTCCGTAGAGAGAGTTGAACAGACTCTTGTGCTGGTCTTACTTAGTCAGTTTTGTTAATTGACCTAAGTACTCAAGGTGTCCAAACAGTGCCTGATACGTAGTGGTGGCTTTGGAAATATTTACTGGATGAGTGACTCTTAAGGGAGACCATGAGATAAGCTAAAGAGAACCACAGAGGACCAGAACTAAACTACCGTGGTCCCTCACTGTAAGGGACATGGGCCAGGATGGTTCAGTGGCAGGAATAATGTTCAGCATTCCAGTTCTGGGTCAGTCCACTTTGAGTCCAGCCATCACCTGTCTCTTCAGTGGCTGCTTGAATGTTTCTGAGATTGTGTACGGCTTCCCGTGTAGCTTCTAGACTAAGATATGTCAGAAAACAGGCCTGGTGATTGACTTGTGAAAATCAGTCAGTGAAAAATACCCTGCGGATCTTCAAACAGATGGGTCAGCAGCTGCACCTGAGAAGGTGCAGGACTGGGCAACCACCCGTCTTGTTGTGTAGGGCGTTGCCGTGCGTCGGAGGCCATCGTGGCAGCAGCTGACAACATCTAGGGGTCCCGTTAGGAATGGACTTGATGGCAGCTAGTGGCAGCACCTCTAAAGGAACAACGAGAGTCGATGGGAAATGGGAAAGATGTCTTGGAAAACAAAAGAAGAAGGTTTTGTACGAAAAGGCAGAAAGAGGCTTGGACAGCCCACGATCTTGTTGATTCTGGGTAGCCAAGAAGGGATTTTGTTGCCGTCATCCAGGGTGAAGAGGACTAGAATGGGTCCTTCATGATACCCCTTAGGAGAATTGCAGGAGACTGGGGTGGGAAGCCACTTAGGAGGCAGGAGGTATGAGGAAGATGAGAAGGAGAGACTGTAGGCCAAGACTTACAACCAGGGGAGTGACTGTAAAACTGGCAAGAATAGAAATGATAACAGCTTCTGTGGTCTTGAATTTGTGCTATGAGAGATTTTATTTATAGGAGATGAGAAAACTGGAGCAGTTTGTATTTTCTCGTTTCATACACATCAGGCCCCTGACTCAAGGCAACTTGCTTAGTGCTTTTGTGTCTCAGTCTTCTCCCTTGGACAATGGAGACCATAGTAGAACTATGTGAGGATTCGTTAGTTTTGAAGGAACGCTTAGAAGAATAATTCCTTGTGTGTGGTCAACACTTGATAAAGGTTACCTGCTGCTGGTGGTGTGTCACCATCATCCTCTGCTCAGCATGAGGTCGAGAGTGAGGCCAGAGGCATGAAGGGAAAGAGTAGGGGGAGGAGCTGGGGAGAAATCAAGATTGGTTGTCAAATAGTGGCAAGAGCTAAGTGAAAATACCTTTGCTCTCGCTGTTCCCTCTGCCTCGAACATGCCCCCACCTTTCTCCCTGGATTGGCTCAACCTAGCACGCTAATTACTGCGCCACCCAGACTTCCCTGAACACTAGTCTTCCAGATAGCACTCTGGCTGTCCCAGCTCCCTCAGACCTGTGTTCAACAGCTAACTTTTTAAGAGGGTCTGCATGGACCATTTATGTACAATTGTCATCCTGACCCATTCCCCCAGTATCTACCCCGTTTTCTTCTATAGCACTTCTTCTCTGATAAAACATCTAATCTACACATCCATGAAATATATTTTTGTTATTCATCTCTGGTAGGGCTGCTTGCTTTGCTCCCTGATGTATCTCAGGTGATGTGGGGGCTTCAAAAAGTTTGTGGAACAATTCCACATTTTCCACTGTTGGTGGTGAAGAGAGCCCAGGGTCAGAGCTTGTTGGACATGGCTTCCTCCTCCTCTTTTTTTTTTTTTTTCCCAATCATTTTATTAGGGGCTCATACATCGTTTTTCAGAATATATAAATAAGCATACTCGTCAAGCACCCTCACATGTCCACTTCTATTATTGTTCTCCAATCGTCCACCTTTTTCCCTTTAGCCCCTAGTATCGGCTTATCCATTCCTTCCCCTCTTCCCCTGGTCTCTCCTCCCCTCCAACCCTCAATAGTTTATACATTGTTATTGTTCTGTCATATCGTACACTGCCCGACCTCTCC
>PVJH01042315.1:0-14368 GCA_004026705.1 Nesogale talazaci
AAAAAAACCCAAAAGTCAGAATTTTAAACATATTCTCGAACTTGTGGCTCATAGTCATCAGCTGGTTCCATGTTAGCACCTGTCTCACCTCCAGTAGTTTTTACAGAACTACCACCTTCAACCATGAAGCTCCATGAGTTTTCACAACTTCAACTTGGGCTTCTTCCGAATTTTCACTTTTCTGATGAACACATCACAAAGAAGAGAAATAGATTGGCAAATATTTTCCATACCCTTCCCAATGCTGTCTGGAATCAATCTTTTGATCACTTATTTCCCCCCCTTTTTTTTTTTTTTTGTTGGGCTTCACTGCCCTCTGGTGGTCGTGGGAGCTACCCAGCGCTGCTCCTGAGAGCCGCCACTGGATTTGAACCATCAAGCCCGCGGACTGCAGTCCCTTACTCAACCGCTTATGCCACCAGGGCTCAGCCCTGATCACTTCTTTCAAGTCATTAGTCTGCATCTCCTGCATCATGTGTGATTTTTTTCTTTTCAGATTTGGCGGCCCTGCTGGTGCTGAGCATGAGAGGGCTTTCAAATTTGATTGCAGCTTCTTCTTTTTTTAATTTAGGTATTACTGCCCTCTGGTGGGAGTGGGAGGCCCACCCTTGCTCCTGGAGAGCTGCTGCTGCATTTGAACTGCCAAGCCAGTTGGCCACAGTCCCGCACTCAACCACTAAGCCACCGGGGCTCAGCCCTCTTTTCTTTTTTTTTAGTAAAACCAACACTGAACATGCGAAGCAGATTGCCATTGGTTACTGGCATATTGACATCAACGTGAACTTCAATCATGGGTCTGACATTTTTTGGCTCTGGAGCACATTTTGTCATGAGTAAGATCCATGCCACAGAAGTTGGCTGGGCAGTTTTTACCCTTAATTCCCTCAGTAATTAGCTTGAATTTTCTAAATACAACTTCAACATTCTGTAGGTCACCAAGGCTCACTTTAAAAACTCAACATTTAGGGCCATCAGATCCAATTTTGGTTCCTTGAGTCCTGGTGACTAGTATTTTTCCAATATTTCTTATACTGAGCAAAGCTGGTGCTTTCATATCATACCAAGCTTTCTCAGAAAATCTTGTTTAAGAGCCCCCCAATAAAATGATCTTTTGATAACAAAAGAAGATGAATCAACTACTTCTTCTTAGCTAACTCTTTTTTTTGTTTTTGTTTTTTTATTTTGTTTTTTTGTGGGCATCACTGCCTCTGATGGTGGTGGGTGCTACCCAGTGCTGCTCCTAAGAGCCACCGCTGGATTTGAACCGCCAAGCCCGTGGGCCGCAGTCCCGCATTCAACCACTTACGCCACCGGGGCTCAGCCCAGCTAATTCCTTTTTTGCCACCTTTTGTAAGGCACTTGTTCTTGCCAATCGCTATGGTATCACTCAGAGAGCCATAAGGGGTCGTCATTGTTCTTTATTGCCTTCAAGTTGGCTGACTCAAATGTATCCGGCTGAGTTTTCTGGGGAACCGAAGCAGTGACATGCAAGTAGCTATTAAACCTTATATCAAGAAAAAACTTTCTATCAAGTTCATTTTGAGTCCATGGGTCCAACGCTAGCTGGAACCCTCTTTAGACTCATTCGTCTGCCAGTGGATAAAGCAGGAAGGTGACGTGGGGAGTAAGGGAGTCACACACCAACGGGTTCAGAGTCGCCGGGATCCCAGTCCGTAGGAACATGGTGGGGCGCCACAGCCCCGTGCTCGCCAGGCCACATGGGCTGCCAAGCCCAGAACCAGATGAGCAAAACAGGCAAGCAGGATGGTAAAGATGCAAGAGGGAAGTTCTAAGTGGAAGTGTCTTATTAAAAGTCTTTACCCCCAAGAGGCATCACCAAGGTGTGTAAGTTGACCTTACCCCTAACGACCACAGACTTGGTACCCTTAACCTTACATAATCTCCAAACAAAGCCAATAATAAAATCATTCCCGTGCCTAAGAGGATACAACGAGCAGGAGTACAATTGAAAATATGCCAGCCCTGTTTACATCTTATATTCATAAGTGAACAAATCAAAAATACTTCGTGCCTAACAATTGCTTTCTGTGAATAATCACCTACAGCTGAATCCTAGAATACAGTCAACCTCTTCAGATTCATTTGGAAGAGAGTAAACTGTTCCATGGATATCCTTCCTTGATCCACATATTTGAGACTGGAGACACCCATGAAAGTTTATAAGCCAACCACGTCATGCCTCTATCTACCCCCATCTTGGATACTCCTGTAGAGTTAGAGTCTCGAACTCACAGGGCACGTCTACCTTGTCCTCTAGGTCACTGTGAATCAGCATTGATTCAAAGGCAGTGGGTTTGGATTTGTTTTTTTATGGGCCAATCTACACAAAGTGCATCCTAGCCATAGGACAGCCAGACCCCCAAAAAAATACCACTTACCGGAAAAAGGTCAGTCAACTTGGGCAGGAGGCATAAGCCCTCTGGGATAGGAAACTGGGGCAAAGGGAACTCCTCGGGGTTCAGGAGAGAAATCTCATTTGTTTATGAGACTGTGGTGGTGGTGTGTTTGTTTAGTGGGTGACTGTGTTGGGCTGTTCGAAGGTGCTCTCCGCCTGCCTTGTGGCGGGTGTGACAGAAGGTGAGTGTGTGCGCGGTTTACTGCTGTTTGGTGTAAGACAGTAGAGGGCAGGTCTGGCTAGTGCTGTGGAGGATCAGGTGGTACAAGAGTGGGTAATGCCCCTTGTGTCCACGAAGTGAAGTTTCTGTGAGGTTGATTTGGCAACAGAAGGAACGAAAGAAGGCAAAGGTAAAAACAGTTCAAGGCTTTATTTCCGAGCTCCCAGGAGGGAAGGGAGAGTAAAGAAAGGGACGGGAACACCCAGAGCCCCCGGGTGAGGTTCACGGGCCCCTAGTTGGGCCCTGAGAAGTCACACTGTCCAGGTGAGAGGTGAAGAGGTCTGGGGGGAGGGCGTGGCTGGGGAATTTCCCACTGTCACTGTGTTGTCTGCAGGTCAGAAACTAAGCAACAGTGTTCAAAGCTATCTGTAACGGTTAGTCTGCTGCACCTGGACAGAAGTCCAAAGAAGGGGGAAAGGGGTCTGGTCTCACAGCGTTCCTAGAGTGTTTTCACCAGCGCTATCTCCTAGCCCACTTGCCCTGCTATCTCCCACTTCTGCCCGACCGTTTCAAGAAGGATGAGTGCAGCAGGGCTGAGTAGCACAGTTGATGTCTGTCCTTGAGTGGGACAAGAAAACAAAAACAAACAGTGATGCCCCCCCCCAAAAAAAAAAGAAAACAAAAAAAGGAGGGGGAGGGGGAGCACAGGGCAAAAGAAAATAGTCAAATTAATAAGGAGAGCAGTCAAAAAATTTTAATAACTGAAAAAAGATAACAAGGGAAGAGAAAAGAAAATACAATGAGTAAGACCAGGAAGGAGGGGAAAGAAGAGAATTTTTAAAAGTTGCTACCCTGGAGTCCATTCTAACTTGTAGTGATGCTGGAACAGGCTAGAACTGTTCCAAGTGGGGAAGGAAAGGCATACAGGGGAGCTGATACCAAGGAGTTCAAGAAGGAAAACGATGATGGCAGCAATTGTACAACTAGATCTAAGGGACCTATGGATTGTAATACATATGGTAGAGCTCCTAGTAAAATGTTCGTTTGTTTATTTAAAAAGAATAGAACTGGGGACTGAGCCCCAGTGGCGAAGCGGTTGTGCGTGGGACTGCAGCCCACAGGGTTGGTGGTTCAAATCCAGCAGCAGCTCTCCAGGAGCAAGTCTGGGCTTCCTACTACCTCCAGAGGGCAGTTATGCTACACACACACACACACACACACAAAAGAATAGAACTGTCCCTGCGGGTTTTCAAGATTAACTCTTTATGGGAGCAGAAACCTTCCTAAGTGGCTCATAGGTTTGAACACGTGGCCTTGGGGTTAAATGCTCAGTATATAACCAACGAGAAAAAGAAGAAAAAAAAAAACCACGAAGGCAAAAAAAGATGAAAAGAAAAAACTGGGGGGGGCCGAGCCCGGGTGGCGTAGTGGTTGTGCGTGGGACTGCGGCCCACTGAGATGGAGGTTCAATTCCAGCTCCATGGAGCAAAGACTGGGCCTCCTACTCCCACCACCTGAGGGCAGTGATACCTACAAAAAAAAAGAAAGAAAAAACTGGGAAAGAAATGTAAACGGCCAGCGAGAAAGGACACCAAAACAAGTGGAGGCTGAGGGGGCTGGTAAACAGAGGAGAAGGCTGGGGCATGGCCAGACCCAAAGGAGCGAACTGCAGAGGGCAGAGTGCCGGTGAGGCTGTGCATCCTCAGTCCAGGATACTGGTGTCTGGAAGGAACAGTTAGGCTCTTCCCTAACTGGAGGTAGCCAGGGTCTATCCTGCTGGTCTCATGAGGCAGAGTTGAGGTGCCTCAATGCTGGGGTGGTGTGTTGTCAGGAGCCTGGTTCATGAGGGGACAGCTCTAACCTTAGGCAAAGCAGGAGTTGTGTTGAAAGAGGGTGTTACTGGCCACTGGGGTGAATGAGGGTGAGGGCCGGTCATCTTGTCTCCAGTCATCAGTGTGCATTTATGTTGTCAGGCCACTGTCTGGATCACATGCTGCTTGGAAAAGTTCCGGTGACCAGGCACGCCAGGCTAGCCACCATCTGTCTCCTCTCGCTGCTTTTGTTCAGTTTACTCAACAGATTTTCTTCCAGTTCACGTCTCTGTCCTTTGCTGTGAAACTCGGGCTTTTAGGGTGGTCACTGTTTGCTTGGGTCTCTCATGTCCTTATTGTAGAGGGTCTGTGTAGCATGGAAGCCTAACCCACCAATTTGCTGGAAGTGTCCTTTACTCTTGAGTTTTTAATATCCCCACTTACCAGGGCTTTGCATAAATTTATAGGTTCTTTTTATTTCTGTTGTGTCTTACAGAGGGAAGGACTTTCTAAATTCAACAAAATCTATGAATTTGAATATCACCTGTTTGGGCAGGTAAGTGCTGAAGCATTTCTATTACAATTGGTGTGTGCTTTCAAATGCCATTTGGTGTGACCATCCTGTGGACATTTAGCTCTGGCTAAGAAGGCCAGTTTTTTAGTATACTCATTACTGTTGAGTTGATTTCAATCCATGGCCACCCTATAGAACAGAATAGGGTTTACCAGCTTATAATCTTTACAGAAGTAAACTGCCACCTCGCTCCCCACAGAGAGGCTGGTGGGTGTGAAACACCGACCTTTTGGTTGGCAGTCAAGCACTTTAACCACGGGGCCATCAGAGCTTCTTGATAATTTATAAGGAATTTTCTGGTTACTCAAATACGGTGCCATCTCAATGCTCTAACAAGAAAGTAGCTATGTAATTGCAAGCAGGAACTAGTTTGAAGAAACTTTAGATCATAAGCAAGGTGCTGTGGCAGAGCTCCATCATCCCTGCGCACCAGCATGCCACCCTACACCATCATCTACTTCGAGGGCGCTGCGAGGCCAGGCGCGTGCTGCTGGCTGACCAGGGCCAGAGCTGGAAGGAGGAGGCGGTGACCAAGGATACGTGGATGCAGGGACAGCTCAAGGCCTCTTGTCTGTACGGGCAGCTCCCCAAGTTCCAGGACAGAGACCTCAGCCTGTACCAGTCGAACGCCATCCTGCGGCACCTGGGCTGCTCCCTGGGCCTCTACGGGAAGGACCCTCGGGAGGCACCGCTGGTGGACGTGGTGAATGACTGATGGCGTGGAGGACCTGCACTGTAAATACAACAACATCATCTATACCAACTACGGAGCTGGCAAGGAAGATTACCTGAAGGCACTGCGCGGGCACCTGAAGCTCTTTGAGACCCTGCTGTCCCGGAACAAAGAGGGCCAAGCCTTTATCACCTAACCGCAACCAGATCTCTTTTGCGTACTGCAATCTGCTGGACCTGCTGCAGATCCACCAGGTGCTGGCTCCCAGGGCCTGGAGGCCTTCCCCCACCTCTCGGCCTTCGTGGCTCGGCTCAGCACCTGGCCCAAGCTCAAGGCCTTCCTGGCCTCTCCTGCACATGTCTACCTCCCCATCAACGGCAATGGAAACAGTCAGGGTCAGGGCTGTGGGAGCCTTGGAGGGTGTGGGGCCGCCCGCCTGCCTTTCCTGACCCACCACCCACCACCGCTGTCAAGATACTGCCTGTTTGAAGTGCCCCCATCGAAGAGGCAGAACTGCTCCACTGCGTTTCTGAGGCTTCGCTCTTTACGGACACAGGCTGCCTCATCTTTCTCCCTTGGCGGAGGGGGTGGGTTCAAACCACTGAGTTTTCAGCTTAGCACCTGAGTGTGTACCCTGCGCCGCCCAAGGGGGCTCCTCCATCCTTTCCTGGAGCAATAAAGTTGTCTGAGAAGTTGAAAAGGAAAAAGAAAGGTACTATAGCACTAGAATTTCATTATAGTCTGATAGACATTTTTGACGATGAAGCACCAAATAATTTATTTAAATTATTCATTTCCTTCAAATTATCATTGCTATGTACATATGTAAATATATTTATGATGATGGGGAAATAAATCTGTGTGCATATATTTATAGTTGTAGTACTATGTACTACTGTAGTACTAAGGTAGCAGCTGGACCTCGGGCCTCCACTTAAGTACCCCCTCAATGCAAGAACACGTATTTCTATTAAACTGGCATTCCATGATGATCACCTGCCCAATTTGATCACTGAAGACAAATGGGTGCACAAGCAAATGTGGTAAAGAAAGCTGATGGGGCCCAGCTATCAAAAAATACAGTGTCAGGGGTCTTAACGGCTTGAAGGTAAACAAACAGCCATCTAGCTGAGAAGCAACCAAGCCTGTGTGGTCACAAGATATCGAAGGTATCGAGTCTCAGACATTAAACAGGAAAAAACCATATCACTATGTATTCACCTTCCTGATATGAATGCTGAGGACAGGTGATACATAAGCACGAGTGGTGAAGAAAGCTGATGGTGACCAGCTATCAAAAGATAGAGCATCTGGGGGGTCTTAAAGGCTTAAAGGTAGACAAGCCACCATCTAACACAGAGGCAGCAGAACCCACATGGAAGAAGCACAACCAGCCTTGTGATCACAAGGTGTCCAAGGGACCAGGTATCAAGCATCAAGAAACAAAAATCACATCATTGTGAATGAGGGGGAGTACAGAGGGGGGGCCCAAAGTTCATTTGTGGGCAATTGGACATGCCCTTACAGAAGGGTTGCGGGGAGGAGCTGAGCCTGTCAGGGTGCAATGTAGCAACGATGAAACATACAACTTTCTTCTAGTTCCTAAATGCTTCCTCCTCCCCAGCTATCATGATCCCAAATCTTCCTTACAAATCCAGCTAGACTGGAAGACGTACACTGGTACAGATGGGAACTGGAAATACAAGGAATCCAGGACAGACAAACCCCTCAGGACCAGTGGTGAGAGTGGAGTTACCAGATGGGTGGAGAGAAGGTGGGGTAGAAATGGGGGCCCAATTACAAGGATCTACATGTAACCTCCTATCTGGAGGCTGGAAAGCGGAGGAGAGGGCGAAGGGAGACATCAGGCAGTGTAAGATAAGACAAAATAGTAATAATTTATAAATTATCAAGGGTTCATGAGGGAGGAAGTCACAGGGAGAGGGGAAAATGAGCTGATGTCAAGGGCTCAAATAGAAAGCAAATGTTTTGAGAATGATGATGGCGGCAGGTGTACAAAGGTGCTTGACACAATGTAGGTATGTATGTATGAATTCTGATGAGCGTTGTATGATCCCCCAATAAAGTGATTTATTTTAAAAAGTTATCTTTGCTAACAGAATAATTTCAATTTTGTTATTCAGAATGTTACCATGGTAATGACTTCAGTTTCTGGACATTTGCTGGCTCATGATTTCCAAGTGCCGTTTCGAAAATGGTTAGTATAATTTTTTTTGGCGGGGGGGGCATCACTGCTCTCCAGTGGTAGGAGTAGGAGGCCCAGCCCCACTGCTGGAATTGAACCTCTGTTCCAGTGGGCCGCAGTCCCGCGCACAATCACTATGCCACCGGGGCTCAGCCCGATTAGTATAATTCTAAGGAAAGACATTTCTGACTATTAAAGGTAAGTTGTGAAATATTACAGGCATCTTGGCATAACAATCTTTCCTCGTAACTTCTATTACCGAGATACCATAAGATCACCTGCTTCATTGTGAATTCTCTCCACATCTTCAGGTGGAGGCGGCATTTTGAGTCTTCTCCCCAAACAGTCACGCCTTGTCCACGCAGCCACCGAACTACGTATTTCCTATTGCAGATGTGTATGAAAGAGTGGTTGAATTTCTGATTTAGCCATTCCGATTAAGCTTCCTGAGAAAATGGAGCATTACAACGAGGTTAAGCCCTTACTTTTAATGACCTGCCTGTGTCACATGGGGCTTTTTCTGAGGAGCAATTTGTGTATAAGCCCACCAAGCAGGTGGCTGTCCCTAGAATGGGTAACTCTCCTCCATGGACTGAAGGAGGAGTCATTTTTCCTAAATTGTTTAACTCCTGGCGCTTCTTTTGTTTGCTTTCTAGGCACAGTTGCAATCCTCTTGTGCTCTTTGAAGCAGAAATTGAAAAATACTGCCCAGAGAATTTTATAGACATCAAGGTAGGGTCATTTGGAAGGGGGGGGTTGAACAGTCACAAAATAGCCAACCTGTGCTGTTTTGTGTATTTTGTGTAATTAGAATTGAGAAACGCAGGATCATGATTAAGAAGATTATTCTGCTCCATTTTAAAAATTCATCTATGAATTAGCTTTTTTATGAATAGAAGTTGCTTAAAGACGTTTTACTGCTGACTACTCGCCAGAGTGAATAGACAGCGCAGGGCCAGCAGGCGTCTGGAAGTGACCATGCCGCCTTCAGGCCGTCCAGGCCCTGCAGCCACTGGAGAAGGGAAAGCTCAAGATAGCATTCCGCTGGGTGCTGGTTTCAGTACTTACTCAGAATCAGGACAATTGTATGTATACGTTAGGTCTTAGTTAGACAAGGGGCTTCAAAAAGTTCATGGAAGAATTTCATTACCTCTTCACTTTTCCACAAACATTTTGAAGCCCCCTCAAATACATTTGTCAGGAGGAATTAGAAGTGGCTATCAGGGGAGTCTTAACTATGCGCTGAGTAAGTCCAGCGAGTGGTGTGTGAGTTACTAGGCTCTATCAAGGGAGTCATAAGAAATGAGCTGTGCGTGTCAGGAGATTACGAGCATGTGTCGGGGGAAGTGTGCGCCCAGGGGGCATTCGTGTGTGTCGGAGCAGGGTTGTAAACTTGTGTCCGCAAAGTCGTGTGTGTCCGGGGAGCTGTAAGCGTGTGTTCAAGATGACTTGTTGTACACATATCGGGGCAGTTCTAGATGTGTGGAAAGGGAGTGGAAAGGGTGTGGCTGAGCGTGTCACAGTGAGTTATTGTAGGCGTGTCACAGAGGCGTTGTAAATGGATGGGAAGGGAAGTTATAAGCGTGTCCCAGCCGAGCCGGTGTATGTGCTGGCAAGTTGTAAATGTGATTTACAGTTGTATGGGAGTTGGGTTACAAATGCCTGTCCAAGGTGACTTGGAAGCATGTGCCAGGAATTGTAAGCAGGGATCAGAGAGGAGGTGAAAACATGCCTCCGGGCAAATCGGAAGTGTGTATCTGGTGGGCAGTAGGTGTTTGTCAGAGCCAGGTTAAGTGTGTTTGCAGGAGAGGCGTAAATGTGGTTGAGTTCTAGGCGTAAATGTGGTTGAGTGTGTCTAGGGGTAGGTGTGTGGAGGGAGGCAAACTTTTGAGACAGAAGAGCCAATTCTGCCTCTCACAATAGTTGAAGATTTCAAAAGCCAAAAGTGTATATATATATATATATAGGCATCACTGCTCTCAGGTGGTGGGAGTAGGAAGCGCATCCTTTGCTCCATGGAGCTGGAATTGAACCTCTATCCCAGTGGGCTGCAGTCCTGCGCACAACCACGACGCCACCGGGGCTCAGCCCCAAAAGTATATATGTATATATATATGTATATATATATATATATATATATATTTTACTCTCTCTGCATTTTTTGGGGGGGTCATCACTGCTCTCCGGTGGTGGGAGTAGGAGGCCCGGCCCCACTGCTGGAATTGAACCTCCGTCCCAGTGGACCACCCAAAAGTATATTTTTACAAACAAATGAAACCACCATTATCTGAATCATATCCTTGAAGTGAAGCCATGGTATTTTCATTTTCAATTTGACTTCAGAGTCACATGTCCGTACTGAAAGAGCCCCGTATGGCTCACAAGCCACAACTGGTCTAGTGTATGATCGAGCGCAGCCCTCTAAGCTAGAAGGCCTGCACTCGTGCCTCACCGTCGGCATCGCTGGTCGGAACCATGTCTCCACCCAGGTCGGCATCCTCAGAGTACCAGGAATGATTCTTCTGCGCGAGGTGTCATCTGCTCTATGGAGTCTGCTCTCACTGTGGTTTCCCCACCGTGCATTTCAGAACACTCTGGAGCGAGAGGCGCGGCAGTGCCAGGCGCTGGTGATCTGGACTGACTGCGATAGAGAAGGGGAGAACATTGGATTTGAGATCATCCATGTATGCAAGGCTGGTAGGTGGTGCCACGTCCTGCTTTTGAGATCACAGAGACAACTCGTTCACCTGCACCTGTGTGCACACAGGCCACTCCTAGATTCCTCCACATGTGTCCGTCCCTTCTTCTGAGTTGCTCCTCAGGTCCTGAGAGAGGGTCCCTGGCCACCAACTGTTTATTCTGACAAGTCGCTGAACCCCTACAAACTATGGCTTCCTTGTCTATGAAACCTGTCCAGTCAGTCATGCTGCAGTGAGGACAGACTTGTAACGTGCTCGAGTCAAGTATGAATTATTATAAGAGCTGTAAGAACCCCCAATAGAATAATCTTTTAAAATTTTTAAAAATGATGTGTCCCATGTGGAAGCTAGTATACACATGTGCTAATAAACATGTACATGTGTGTATCTATACCAATCACCAGCTCACAGTTGGCCCCCTGTGCTGCAGAGTACAATCACTCCCCACAGTTTGCTTGACTGACTGTAGTCTTTATGGGAGCAGATTGCCAGGCCCTTATTTCCGGTCACCACTAGGTGGATCCACACTACCAACTTTTGGGGTAGTGGGTGTTTGTGCCACCTAAGGACCATTTTCAAGGGTAAGCTAATAAAGCATTGCAGCTGGGCTCCAGTTCTTACGTGCACAGGCTTTATTCCCAACAAACGTCCTTGAACCTGTCTCTAGTCATTGGGTGGCCATGGACAAGTTTGCAGTAGTACGTTGGTGTAAGTCTCATTAGATGGACTTATAATAGAAAAAGTCCCACCAGTGGCTTCCCAAGAGATCTGCGGGGGTAGGGGTGGGGGGGTGGCAGTTAAATTCAAGGCAGAGAAGTCAAGCCAGAAGGTTGTGTATGAAGACTGGCTTTGAGGATCGCAAACGGGTCAACTTGGTAGATTTTCTTCAAAGACAGAGGATGGTCACAGGGCCTTAGTGTGAAGGAGCCTAAGGACAATGGAAAGCTGCCTTGGTGACAAAAGGGTCAAAGAACGTTGCCCTACGGAGAACTTTGCCATCATGACAATAACCTGCTCGTTCTCGGAAGATGGCTGTCCTCTGAAGAGTTCGTCGGGAAACCTTGCCCCCTCCATGCTGAGCTTGTCACTTTAGACTTCTTAGTGTCCCCCACATTCAAAAATCATTTAGAAGGAACCTGATTTGTGTTGATGGAGGATGCCACAAACTGGTGTTTTGACATGGTATAAATAGAAGAGGGTAGAATTATTTGGGGAAGGTTTAAAGAGATGGAAACACCATCTTCAGAAGTGGATAGGCCTAGCTGAAATATTTGTCAAGACTAACCCTTTACAGAAGGGTCACAAGAAAAAAAACGAGCCAGTCAGGGTGCAGCACTGATAGACTACACAACATTCCTCTAGTTCTTTAGTGCTCCTCCCCTGCCCCCCCACCCCCCACTATCATGACCTCAATTCTACCTTAAAAACCCGGCTAGACCAGAGCATGTACATTCATATAGAAAAGAGTCCTTGACACATTCCTTCCAGGACAGCCACACCCCTCAGGAACAGCAATGGATGCAGTGATACCACGAGGGGAGGAGGAAGGTGGGGAGAAAAGGGGAACCTATCACAATGATCCATATAAACCCTTCACTGGGGAATGGACAGCAGAAAAGTGAGTAAAGGGAGACATCGATCAGTATGAGACATGGAAAAATAATCAGGATGTTCATGCTGTGTGCTTTGAACAGATCCATCAAAATGATCCCTTTGGAATTAAAAACAACAGAGTGCCCACCATAGCTGTAGGAGCTAACCTCGCTGCTGTGAATTTAACTGGCCAAGCAACTGCCCATAAAAGTCAAGGCTTTGATTACACTTTTTTTTTTTGGGGGGGCATCACTGCCCTCCAGTGGTGGGAGTAGGAGGTCCAGCCCCACTGCTGGAATTGAACCTCCATCCCAGCGGGCCATAGTCCCGCGCACAACCACTACGCCACCGGGGCTCAGCCTTTTTTTTTTTTTTTTTAAAGCAACCTAAAGAGACGAAACTAAGTATATTACTGAGATAATCTGTCTTTCAGAGACATGTTTAAGTGAATTTTATTTGGGATAGACACATGCTGGATGAATTGGAAAAACAACCAGAAAGATGTGTCAAGGAGCCATAGCTTCCCATTTTGATGTTTTTTGTCGCGGCAGGGTTTGCGGGTTCTCTGATTTTATAGCAGTACTTCTTGTCATGTGTATGTGTACATGTATGTTGCTTTTGTTGTGAGGCGCCATCGAGTCGGTTCCAATTCAAAGTCACACCATCCAACAGAGTAAAACCCCGCCTGAACCTATATCCTCCTCAAGACCTCTGCTGTGGGGGAGCCCCGGGCTGCAGTCACTCTTATCAGTCCATGGCCTCCATGCAGGTCTTCCTCTTTTACCCTGACCCTCCGCTTTATCATGCACGATGTCCTTCTCTGGGGACTGGTTTCCCTGAAATACATGAGCCAGAGTCCCTTCGCCCTACTGTATACTGAGAGTATAGTCAGTAATCTTCACTCAGACCACACTGTCTCCCCAACACTTTGGCCAACCTTCCTGTGCACAATAGTTGTCAGACATACCATTGCTGCATTAGCCTCGGGTGGCATTTATTGCTCTGCATGTTGTACATCGCATATGTTAAGTATAAGGAATCATCCTAATGTTTTTGTGTTTGTGTTTTGACCATATCCTTTGTGCCTCAATACTTAGGTGAAGGTGAAGGGTTCCATAGAGTAGTTTAGAGGAAGTGGCAAAGACGTGATATAGCGTCCACATGGGGGAGGGTGCTGTTTCCCTTAAAGGTATTTGTGGACTGCTGTGATGCCTCCTGAGGCTGTAACTGATGGTCAGGGTCAGTGTATGCCCTGTGTTTTCATGGAAGGTGTGTTTTTCTGAATAGACTAGAGATTCATAGGCACTCGTGTATAAAAAAGAGCTTTATATACAAGAGCAGTTGAATATTGAGAAAACATCTCAGCCCAGTCCAGATCAAACCTGTAAGTCCAATATTAGGCCATATGTCCAATACCAGTTCTTAAAGTCCTCTTTAGACTCTAGCAACTCATGCAATGACGCCAACTGCAGGATGATCACAGGCCAGGTGCAAAGTCTTGTGGATCTGGCGGTGGAAGCATCTCGGTGCTGGCAGGGGTACCCACATGGCTCCTCCACCTCCAGGGCTCTAGCATAGTGCCCTGTGTCTTGTCCACAGAAACGTCTTGTCGGGAGTAAGCTTGTGCCCCACCTCCAGAACGTTATTTATTTCCTTAGCCTCTCCAAATGAGGCATCAAGTTGCGACCTTATCGACAACTTAGACTCTGCCCCTTCACTCTTAAGTCTCAAATTGACGACAGATTTTGTAACTGCCACAAAAGGATTCCCCTCAGGACTCTTGATTGGCAAAGGTTTTCATTTTCCCTCGAGGTAGGAGAGCAAGCAAAATTGAAGTCCCACTAGGAGAACTTTAGTTCATACCTGCTCTCTGACCACATTCTGTGTAGAGGACCCACTAGTATTCCCCTCTTAGCCTATGCCATTAATTTAACCCTCTCAGTAAAACAAATACCTCATACTTGAGTTGAAGGCAGAAACTACCCTGTTGTGCAGGGAGGCAGTGTGGCTTGATTCTGACGTGGCTCTATTCTTGCAGTGAAGCCCAGTCTGGCGGTACTGAGAGCCCGTTTCTCTGAGATCACCCCACATGCCATCCGGGGGGCCTGCGAGAACCTGACAGAGCCCGACCAAAGAGTGAGCGATGCTGTCGACGTGAGGCAGGAGCTGGACCTGCGGATTGGTGAGGGTCCCAGGACAGGGGCCCCTGCTCGAGGGGGAAGGGGGGCTGCTAAAC